>PVHP010002602.1:0-86857 GCA_004024765.1 Zapus hudsonius
AGTTAGAAATTTATTATGTAGTTAAGGAACTCCCTAAGCATTTATATGCTAAAATCTTAGTTTTAGCCACTTGGAAAAATACGTAGTATAACTGTGTATCCGTGGTTATCACAATATCTAGGAAATAGAACCAGCTTAGATGTCCATCCACAGACAAACAGATAATGAAAACATGGTATGTATGCGCAGAGGAATTTTATTCATCTATAAGGGAAAAGGAAATTAGGAAACTTACAGGAAAACGGATCCGATCTGGAAATTATAGTGACTAGGTAATTCAGGCTGAGAAAGACAAATAAGTACTACATATTGTCTCCCATATTTAGATCCTCACTTCTAATTTTTTAAAAAATATTTTATTTATTCATTTTTAAGCAGAGATACAGAGAGAGAGAGAGAGAGAGAGAGAGAGAGAGAGAGAGAGAGAGAGAGCGCAAGCGCACCAGGGCCACCACCTTGTGGGTCTGGCATATGTGGGTACTGGGGAATTGAACCCAGGACTTTAGGCACTGTAGGCAATTGCCTTACCTGCTGAGCCATCTCGCCAGCCCATCACTTCTAATTTTGATACAGGTGTATTTAGGAGGGAGTGAGGGTGGGGATAGAGAGGGGCAGTGGGGAGAAGGCCAGGATACATGAGACATGAAATGGAATGGGGACTATTGGGAAGGTGGAAGGATACATGTGGGGGTGGGGCGAGGAGGATCAACCAAAGACTGTATGAAATGCCATGATGATGCCTGTGTCTTTATATGACAATTAAAAAAAAAAAGATGAAAGTAAGAATGTTTTTACTCCATTCCTAAACTGCTACGATGACTTAGTAACACCAAGGGGAGCACTTTCTCAAGTAAGGAAGAAGGAGGGGACAAAAGTTTGAGGTTGTCTTGAGACCTTCACCTATGTGCTGTAGCACACGCATGCCCACCCACCCCCACGCAAGCAGATGTGCCTAATATCAGATCCCATTTCTCACATGGGTCGATCTTGACTCAAATCCAGCCCAGATCAGTCTGTGGTCCCAAGCCACTGTGTGTGTGGGGGGGGGGGCTGGACATTCCCAATCATGCCACCCCTCAGCCTCACTTCGAACTTCTGGGTCCCTACCAGAATAAGGGCTCCCCCCATCCATTTCTCGGTTGACTTTGACACATCCCTCCAGACATGGGACCTTGCCACAGCTTTTCTCAGTCAGGTTCTCCTCTGGATGGGCTCAAGCCATGGTCAGACGCGATCTGCAAGCTTGGAGGGCACGCTTGGGTGGAGATCAAACTCCACCTCAAGGAAACAGGAGGATGACTGTAAAACAGAGGGGCCATGTAATGTTCTCTGGTCTCTGCATGTGTGTGCACAGGGTACATGCATCTGCACACACGTGTGCATACACCACACCACACACAACCTACACATGTGTGTGCACACACACCCAGAAGAAAAAGCATACTGCCCAGACCATCCAGTGGCCCAAGCATTCTGTTTTTTTCTTAGCACAGGCTAGCCTCAACTCAGTGATCTTCTTGCTTCAGTCTTCCAAGAGCTCAGATGACAGGTGACAAGAATATGCCACCAGGCCCAACTATCCCTTTCTGGCCACTGTTCCCAACGGAAGAGTAACTTTGCTTCCCTGATGGTGACCTTGACCGGGGCTCTGGCACAGAGGGAGGTGATGCACCGCAGCTGTTCAGACCCCTAGAGTGACTTGAATCCTCATCCAGCACCAGGAGATCTTGGGAAGGTGTCTTGCCTCCTGAGTCTCAGTTTCCCCATTTTTTTTTTTTTTTTTTTGGTTTTTCGAGGTAGGGTCTCACTCTAGCCCAGGCTGACCTGGAATTCACTGTGTAGTCTCAGGGTGACCTCGACCTCATGGCGATCCTCCTACCTCTGCCTCCCCAGTGCTGAGATTAAAGGCATGCGCCACCACGCCCGGCAGTTTCCCCATTTATTAAGAGCAGAGATAACAGTTCCTGCCTCATCAACTCTTCCAGGTGCTGCCACGAAGGCAAATGTCTCTTAGGAAGAGTGGTACACAGCCAGGCTAGAAGCAGGCAGGAGTGCTCCCCAGCTGAACCATGGGCGAGGACCCCGAGTCTCATTGCAGGCTCCTCGTTCTATTGTGCCCAGAGCACTTTACTAGAAATCACTTTCTGGGTGCTCTGGAGTCCTACGTCCTAGCAGCCCAGAGAGGGGAGGTGACCAGCTGCACATTGCACAGCACATTCAGAACCCAGCCTGATCTGATCTCAGTTTCTGCTTCCAGGCTGAGCAAGAGACAATCCAGGAGCAGGTCCAGCATGGCAGGGTGCAGGCACATGCGCAGTCATTCCTCTCAGCTGGACCTTGCCAGCTGGGGTGCAAGTCTCAATGCGTGGCTGTTTATGATGACTTGGAGGGTCCCCTGGCCTGGGAGCACCAGGCTTTCTGTAGCAGAGCAGAGCCATGTGTCTACGGGCTGGTTGGAGTGGGACAGGGAGGGGACAGGGGGCAGAGCTGTCCCACGCTGGGCACATTTATCATCAGCAATCTCTGGCGCTCCAGCCCCTGGCCACAGGCTTATCCTCACAGACCCGACCTCCCACTGCCTGGAAAATCTCTCCCATTCACTGTGGGCTGCTGCGCCTGGTGGGGAGCAGGCAGAGCCCGAGGACAGGAGCCCATGTATTATTGTGTTTTATAAACACCAACCCCACATGGCCGGACCCCTCCCTGGACATAAAGCCCTTCCTCCATCTGGCCCTGGCTCTTGGCGGCTGGGGGGTTCAGGCTGCGGGGCCCCCTCAGAGGTGGTTACAATGGCCGTTACTGATGACAAATGAGGACTGGCCCACTTGGGGGACACCGAGTCACTCCTAACAAAGGAGGCCCCTTGCCCAGCCCTTTTCCCACACCCTCCACATACTCATGTGTGCCCATGATGTCACTTCCTGTGGGGGCCACAGGAAGCAGCCTTGCCAAGAGCTTGCATCCTATAGGTGTCCAGTCGTCCCTGAGACATCTCCCTCCAAGGACTGGTGCAGGTGACAAAGCTAGTGGGGAGTGGTGAGGGGGGCTGGGGTCAAGGCCCAGGAGCCCTGCTACTAACAAAGCAGGGTTGGGGGGGTCCACAACCCCAGAGTCATGGGCTACCCTAAACCCACAGAGACATCTCAGAAGCTGCATTCTGTATCTTCCTTCCAGATCCTTCCTTCTGTCCCCTGGACTCCTTCACTCTGGGCCTGGGTTCCTCTATGGTGAACTTCAGTGCCAGGTCTGATATTGTCACTGCCAGAGGCCCAGGACCCGAGGACAGGCCTTCTGCTACCCATCCTCTTCCAGGGTGCGGAGCCCAAAGTCTCACGCCCACACCCACACCCACACTACCCCACATCAGTGCTTAAAAGCTGGTGCATCTGTGGGATAACCCATACAGCAAACCTGGGCAGCTGTTCCATTTTACAGAGGCAGAAACTGAGGCTTGGAGAAGTCGAGAGACGTGCCCAAGGTCACAGCTATCATGAAACCCAGAGCTCGTGCCATTCAACCACATCAGCCCTGAGGGACCAGTGGGACAGCTGTGGCCTTGGGCACATCTTCCTTAGCACAAGTGACTTGCCTCAGCAGCCTCACCGCTGCTGCTATCCAGCTCTGGGAGGCCATGTCTTTAGACACAAGCTTTTTGAGAGCCCAGGATCTGTTCACTTATGGAGGAACTGTAGACGTGGGGTTTTCTCCAGGTTTGCTAGCCAGCCTCTCGACCTGGGGAAACGAATGACTCAGTGGATGATGTGCTTGCCACATGTAAGCATGAGGGGCCTCAGCTCAGATCCTCAGCACCCACATGATACCTGGTGGGCATGTAATCCCAGCATTCAGAGCAAGCTGGCTAGCTAGGGCAGCCGATCAGTGAGCTCTGGGGTTCACTGAGAGACCCCACCTCAGGAACTAAAGCAGGAAATAACCAAGGAAGACACCCAAGGTCAACCTCTGCCTCCACATGTGAACACATGCATGTGCACACAGGCATGTATAGACACACACAGATATATGTACACTGCTGCATACACATACATGCACTAAATAAACACACGCGGGCTCTAACCACATCCCCCTGACTCACGTGCAGGTGCGTGTGAATTTGGTTACTTAAGTGGAGTTGGGTCCCACAGCAGAGCAACCGGCTCTTTAAGACAACACACTCAGGACTGGAGCAAAATGCCCTGGGCTCTCTCCTTCACTCACATACACAGTATCTGCGGGCTCCTTCTCAGGCTCCAGGGGACAAAAGAAAGAAGGCAGCCATTCCTGGTCCCCTTCCACAAGGCTAAGACAAAGGTCCTGTGAGCTCCAGGGAGTACAGGCTCCAAGGAACATCTGAGACCAGAGGAGACAAGTGATTTGCCTCACATCACAAAGCAAGTGTAACTGTTGGGACTGGAATGTGTGCATCCTGGCACCCAGCCCCACAAGGCTTGCCCTTGACTCTGGTCCCAATGGTGAAAAAGAATTGGTCCTATGTGTGGAAGGTCAGCTAAATTGACGGGAAGAAAAGAGGGGACAGGTGCCACAGGTTAAGGGAAAGGCCTATATGGCTGGTGGAAGGTTGGGCAGGGACTCACCCATCCATCCATCCATCCATCCACCAGATAGTTCTTCAATATCTCCCCACCATGCCTGTGGTGAGACCCAGAGCCACAAACGAGCATTAGTCCCCAGTGGGAAGGTCCTTGCAAGGCTCAAATCTCAGACCAGCGGAGCTGTCTGCTTCCAGCCCAGTCTTCCTAGTCCTGCCTGCTGACCCACCTCTGCCAGTTTCTACAGATACACCCAAAGAAAGGCTGGGGAGATGGTTCAACCAATCAAGCATTTGCTGTGTAAGCACGAGGGCATAACTAATCCCCAGCAGCTGTGGAAAAGCTGGGCACGCTGGTACACACCTATAATCTTGGCACTGGGGAGGTAGAGGCAGGAGGATCTTCATGGCTTGCTGAATAGCCAATCCAGCCAAATTGGTGAAAAAGATAGCCAAAAAATATGGGGGAGAGCAATCGAGGAAGATGCCTGAAGTCAATTCCTGACCTCCACAGGCATGCACACACATGCACATATAGAAACACATATATACACACATGCACATGACACACATACACATGCTTGCGTTGCCCTTCCTTCTCCCCCTCCTCTGTCAGAGAACTGGGGCTCTACTCTGAGCATCAGACATCAACTACTTCTGCCTGACAACCCTAAACATTTCTCCTTCTCTAGGCTCCTACCGTTCTGAACCCTTCTTGGACTGGAAGGCATTTATTCATGATTCCATTTCTTTCTAGGCCTCTATTTTCCCTTCTGGGGAATGGGACCATTTATACTTGCTTTGCCTCTCGGGCTATTGGGTGCATCAAGCTCAGAGGTCTTAGAGTCATTCCCAGCTGGGAAGCTCTATGCACACGCCGATTGAGTTTTCCTTTTTGCTTCTGGAAGGAAGGTAGGTGGAATTCCCAGGGCTGCCAGGGTGCCCGCCAGGATTTGTTTGCTCACAACAATGTCTTACAACAGCCCAGACTGGCCTAGAACTGTCATCGATCCTCTTTCCTCTACTTCCTGTGTGCTGGGATAACAGGTATGGGCCACTCTGCCCATCTCTAATTAACATCCTGACCGACAGCCTCAGAGTGCCAGGGGTCAGCCAGGTGCCCTGCTCCCCACCCCGCCCCGCCCCTCCAGCCGTTGTGATGACACGAAGCTGTAAAAGGCTGATGCAAGCTGGAAAGAGGGAATGAAACAGACTTGAGCAGGGCGGATGGAGCTGTCACCACTCCCCTGGGATGTTGGTCCCTTCTCTCTCCCGCTTGTTAACACCTGCTGATGTAACCACAGGGCCTCCTTGGCTCAGGGTTATGCCCGCTCACCTGGCACTCCCTCACAGTGCTGGCAGAGGATGCGAGGACAAGGGAGATGGCCACCTGTGTCACAAGGGATGTCAGAGGGAGCAAAAAGCCTGAGGAACTCCATGAAGTTAGCCAAGAGTACACATCTGGGGTCAGTGGCAGCCACCATCACCCTGTCTCTGAGCCTGGCACCAGCAAAGAAGAGCCTGGTACATAACGTCTCTGGACTGGTCACTTCCCACCCACGGATTTCTTGGGAGGAGGAAGGAAGGATGCAAGTACAGATCTGAGGAGATATAACATCAGAAGAGCCCGGGTCAGCCCACTACCTCACTGAGGGGACTCTGGGCTGGCTAGCTTGCCTCCTGGGACCTCAGTCTACTCTTTGGTAGAATGGGCATGGTATCACTATGCCCACCACTGAGACAGCTGGAGGCTGGTGTAACATGACAGTTAGAGATGAGAGTATTTGTTCTCGCTCTCACATTCTCTGTGTTTCGCTACTGCAAATAAATAAAGAAATTTTAAAGAAAGAAATGTGGTTGGGTTGACAGCAGAAGGAAGGGTGTGTGTTGGGGGGCAGGGCTCTCCCCATAGGGAGGATCATGTGGCTTGTAAGGTGAACAGTCACCAGTGAGTTTGAGCTGCACCTAACGCTAACCCTGCAATACCTCAGGAAGTTAGGCATCCCCACAGCTTTCCCTGGCTTTTCCATGAGAAAGGTCAAAGTCTCCCTGCTGGGCCCGTAAGGACAAGTCTGCTGGACCACACTGGCTGCTGTCTCCAGCCCTCTTCTTTGAGGAAGAGGGGTCACCTTTGCTAAGGACCCTCAGTTGTGCTTGTGGGCCTCAAGGGGGAACTTCACTGTGGCTGGGATATTTTATATCTTCTTGGACCACAGAGGTCCCCTCCCTTCAGCAACATTACAACCTGGGCAGGTGACATAGGCAAGCAGAGCAGCTCCCAGATGTCACAACAGCACCTGCCTTGCAGGTGGGTATTCTTTTCATGACTCTAGTTGACAAGGGAGGAAACTGAGGCGTGGGGATGTTGAGTGACTTACCCAAGGTCACAGAGACCCTGAATCTGGGTCTCCCTGGCTCTAAGCCTATGATGGTTAATTAATATAGTCCACCTAGATTCATCAAGGAGAACAGTCTCTGGACATGTCTGTGAGAAGTTTCTAGATTGAAGACCCACCCTAAATGTGGACAGAGCCATCCAATGAGCTTGGTTTCCTGGCTGAATAAAAAAACCGAGAGGAGGGCTAAGCGCTATGTGACCAGCGCTTCACATTCCTGTCACCATATGCCTTTCCTGCCATGACAGACTCGATCCCTTTAAACTGTGAACAGAAATAAACCCTTCCTCCCTTAAGGTACTTCTGGCCAGCTATTTTGTTTTACAAAATACAAAGCCCATGTTTGCCAACCTCCTCTTCCTCTCACCTCCTACAGAAATACCACACTGCTCACTCATCACTGACTGAGCCTGAGCCTGAGTGAGGACCCTGGGCATGATGGACCCTGGAAATAATGACAGCCAGCAATTGTCTTCTTTGATTACTTATCCTCCCTGGGCCTCTGCAGCCTCATCTGTAAAATGGGAACCACAGCGTAGGCCTCATCAAAAGGGCTCATGGATACAAGCCGCACAGGCCTGCTCTTGTCTGCCATCTACTCGAAACTTCCACAACCCTGCAAAGTGAGTGTGCTAAGCCATCTGTGTTGCTTACCTAAAGTCACCCAAAGTCCCACGGTTACTAAGTGCCTGAGGAAAGATTCTAAGCCAGGCACACAACCCCAGGGACAGAAGCTAAGAGCAATGTCCTCTCAGGCTACTTCCCCCGGAAAGGAGAGTTATTTTCTTACTTATATTTCCTGTACTTCCTTCCAGTTCAACACCTGTGCCCCATTTAGCCCAGGGTACAGTGGTATTACTGGGGAGGGAGGCTGTCTCAAATGGGGGAACTGAGGGCTTCTCTTCCCTCGATCCATTTCACCCTTTACTGGGCAGTTGTGTGGCAGATCCCCCAGGAGAGGGGCCAGACACCAGCTTCCCCAAGTCCCCTGAGGCCTTAAGTTCAAAACAATAGTGGCCTGGGTTGCCTTGATGTAGAGGGTTAGCCGGTGGTGGCTAATTTTAGCTGAGAAACTAGGCATTTTCCCAGCCACGTCACTGTCCTGAGGCCCTGGACAAATGGCCTTGGTTTTCCTCCCCAATTGTTCTCAGCTGGGAGCTGAGGGCTGCCTGGAGCTCGGGACAATTCCCTTTGTGTCTGCTTCCGGGTGACTCCTAATAGCTCAGAGAAAAGGATGAAACCACTTGAGTTCTCAGCCCAGTACTGCATGGCCCTGGCTTTATAGCCAGACCACCTCCAGGTGGCATTTGTGGGTGATTTCATCCAATCCTCAGAGTTGGGGCACAGAGTGAGGAGCCTGAAGGGGACTCTCTAAGAACAAGTGTAGAAGTCAAGGTCCAGAGGTCACATAACGCTGTGGTAGAGCCGGGCCAGGACCATGTGCCTATGGATCCCAGGCCAAAGCTGTATGAGTGATGTGCAGCCCTCCCATCGGGTATGAGGATGGGATATCCTGAGAGTGCAACCTGCCCAGGCTGCCATTCCCACCCAACCTGCCCTTTGCCTGGCTACCCTCCCCCCCACTGCTCCTAGGGTGCCCTGCCTGCACCTTGGTCCCCTTGTCCCCTAGCCAGGCACTCGCTTCTCTTCCCTCTTTTCTGACAGCCTGTGTCGCCTTGTTGAGTGTTCTTGGTGAGTGTCTAGGCCCCACCAGACACCAGGGTCCCAGAGGACAGCCACTCAACACAGTCACATTACATTTAACCAGCTGTGTGGGCACCAAGCAATTCCAACAGGGTCCCAGGACATGGGCCCCAAGTCCCTGCTGTACCAACCGAGGCTAGGGATCCTGGGGGAGTGACTGGGAGGTATTCAAGGCTCTGGACAGTGACATATTCAGATGTCACCAACAGCGTAGCTTTACTGGCCAGAAAGCACATGTCTGTCAGCTGCTGTGGAGAGGTCCCTTCTCCTGAGACAGTGGCCTCAATTCCATCGAGGCCCCGCTTTCCCACACAAGAAATAGGGAGCCTTAGGGAACATTCCGAAGGCCAAGGGCAGCCCCCACCTCCAGCCAGCCCAGGGTGCCTCCCTCTGCGGCTGGCCCCTGCAGTCACTCCAGCCGGGCGGGCGGGCGGCAGGCAAGCTATAATTAGAGTGCTCCCTGCAGACCCTGGTAATGAGGGGGTGTCCGGTGCCAGCCTTAATTACAGCCTGGCTGGAAGGCGCAGGGGCCGCCTCCAAGCCACATTACAAAGTCTGCAGTGCAACTCCGACGGCCTGCTCTCTTTTTATGGGCTGGTTCAGGGAGGGACCCGACTTGATGGAGAAGCCAGCTCAGGCCGGGGCTGTGGTCTGGGGTGAGTTGAGAGCTGGCAGGCCTGGCCTGGGCTGCTTTGAAATTATCCTCCCACCTCCCCTTCCCCCCAACGGTCCCATCCAAGGCCAGGGTCAGACAGCCAAGGACGCCAACTGAGGCCTCCCATGGGAGCCCTCAGAGAGGAGGCCCCGTACCCCAAAATGGAACAGTGCTCCCTCCTATTTCCTAACAGAGATCAGGCCTTCAGGAACTTTTCCTCCATCATGGCAAGGCTCAGGTCAGACTAGAGATCCGGGTAGGGAAAGTAACTTCCAGTGTGTCCCTCACCACCCTGGGGCTTGGTCAGAGATGCCTGTGGTTCGCAAACTGATGCCAAGAGGCCCAGCAATCCCTCCCTCCCTTTCAGAGATGAACAGCTTAGGTTGGGGTGTTGTGTCCAGTGGCAGAGTGCTTTGTCTAGTGTGTTCAAGGTCGGGCACTGGGTTTGTATTCTCTCGCTCTCTCTCCCCTCCTCTCTGACACACACACACACACACATACATACACACACACACACACACACACACACACACACACAGAGAGAGAGAGAGACAGAGAGAGAGAGAGAGAGAGAGAGAGAGAGAGAGAGAGAGAGAGAGAGAGAGAGAGAGAGAGAGAGATAGCTCTAGGCTCAGGAACCCCAAAAGCCAAACTGACACCTATGAGTCCTTTTCCAGCCCAGCCTAGGCCCCATCAGCCTCAGCATGTCAGGACATTCATGTGGATAAAAGTCTAAACTGGGAACTGGGCGTGTGGCGCATACCTTTAATCCCAGCATTTGGGAGGTAGAGATAGGAGGATTGCTGACAGTTTGAGGTCAGCCTGGGACTACAGTGAGACTCTACCTCAAAAAAATAAAACAAACAAACAAACAAAACAAAACACACCAAAACTCTTGTTCTTGTCCAGGGGTAAAAACATGATGGTTTGTGTTAGGTCGAAACTCTGGCAACTCATGTTTTCTCTGAATAAAGCCTTTCTTCCTTTCAGAGTGGTGGCCATCATTGTGGTCTTGGTCACTCTCAAACCTTACAGTTTGGACTGTTCCTAGCCTATGGCAGGCATCACTAATCAACTGTGGCATATCTGGATAGAGCCCCAATGCCTTTTTTTTTTTTTTTTTTTTTTTTTTTTTTTTTTTTTTTTTTTTAGCACAGGCTATACTCAGCCTCAAGCAGTCAAGGGAAGAAGTCACCATTCCTGATCTGATTGGTTCTTATTCACTCTCCCTCAGGGATCTAGAGTTGGGTGACTTGCTCAGGAATGGAGTGGCTCTTCCTCCATGTTCTTTCTGCCACCCCAACCCTATCAACCTGGGGCTTCCTGAGGGGGAGCATTTCACTCAAGGCCAGCTCTAGCCTGGCCCTAGTGTGGCTTCAGGGGCCCCTCTGTGGCATGGACCTAAAGGAGGGGCTGTGGGGCAGTAGCTCAGGGGTGTCCCAGTGTGGCATGGGCACCTCTGCACACACAGCTCCCGGGCCCGCCCTTCCTGGGCTTTCCTCCCAGCCCAAAATTCTGGCTCCAGCCACCCACTGCCCACTCCCCACGGTGGCCCCATGGTGACTCAATCCCCAAGTTGCTTCCCTCTCCTTCCCCATCCTCTGCCTGGGGCCTCAAGAGCTTCTTCAATAGCGTCTTTGATCCCAGCAAAAGGGCCAAGGCTGCTTTCAGCCAGGGTGTAGAAGGTGGTGGATGAGACAGGACAGGGTGGACACCGCCCTGATGGCCCCAGTTCACCTGCATGGCCATGATACCAAGCCTGTTGCAGGCACTGACTGGAAGGTTCAGAGGCCCCTGAGAATCAATTCATGGATGTGCCTGCCTCACCCTACAGACTAGGCCAGGACCCGAGGGCATTTCAGAAGGACACTTTAATTAGGAAACAGGGCAGCCAGCCATAGGGACTATATGGGCCACACCCAGTGCCATCAAAGGCCTCTGTGCTCCAGGCCCAGCCTGCCTGCTCGCCTCCGCCCACAGCCACCCCACCAGTGGGACTTGGGCAGAGGGGCCCTCTGCCCCCAATGTGGGCAAAGCATGGATTCTCAGGTATGCCCTTGTGCCTGAGCTCTGGATCTCAGGAAAGGCTGCCAGAATGGGGAAGCCACCCTCGGGGTAGAGGCAGGGGCAGGAGCACCCTTGTGATGGCCCAATGGATCTTGACCAGACAAACTCTCCACCTCCAGGGAAGATGACCAAAGTCCAGTCTGAAGCTGGCCATCTGTCCCTCAGAAGTTCTCACTCAAACTTAAGCTGTGATGTCCTAGGTCCTATCCCCAACAGACCATGTACATGGATAGGAGCTGCCCGGCTGCTTCCAAATGTTGGCAGAGGCCAGGCCCAGGGCCAGGCTACCTATGCCACCCCACTCCTACCAGTAGGTCACAGGTCTCTGTGCCCCAATTTCCTCATCTATAAAATGGGGAGAGCCACATGAGTCTTCCAGGCATGTTACTAAGGTAAACAAGAGTCATGATGCTAAAGTAATGGGCACGGGGTCTGAGAAAGACGCTGAAGCTGGTTGAAGTTCAAGTCTGCCCCATTCACTAACTTGCTATGTGAGGCCTGGCCAGCCACTCAGCCTACCTTAGCCTCACTTCCATGGTCTTTGGATAGGTGACTGGTACACTCTTCTTATGGATCCAAAGGTGTTTTATAAACTGTAAAGAGCAGTCCAAGCCAAGATTAGTCACCATTTTTCTAATGAACTATTATTACATTTCACCTCCTTCCACTCTGCCCATGACAGAAAGCTGGGCCATTTCCACATCAGCTCACCTCCCCCCCACCTTCCAGGACTGGAATCCTGAACACTAAAGACCAGGAGGTAACAGTTAGTTGTCCCTTGACCTAGAGAAGGAAGAGGGTCTTTACCTACCACAGGGATGCTTTGCTAGGCTGGAAATCTACCCCAAGAGAAAGAGCCATGTTGGAGTGTGGGGGAGGGGAAACCATGGCGATGGGGATGGGGGGGTGGGCATAGGAGCTGCTATGCGAAGCCATCCTTGGTTCCTTCTGCCTTTTTTCTGAGGGAACTCTGGAAAGATTACTTGTAAAGTCCCACACTGTGATTCTGAAAAAGGCCCTTCCCCCTCTCTGGATCTCCCTTCTCTGAAAGGATGGTAAGTCCATAGGTCTTCCCCAAAGTGGAGGTTCGAGTCAAGGGATGACAGCTGTGGCCCCATGCCACAGGGCTGGGTGTGGAAGAGCTGGAATAGCCTGGGGACACTGAGGAAAATAATGGTGGAGACCACTGGGCCCTCATCCTGATCTGCAAGCCCCATCTCACCTAGACACTGATGGTGCCTGGCTCTCAGTCGCTCTGGGATTTTAAGTGGTTGATTTTTATCTCTCTGGGCCCATTTCTTCACCTGTAAAATGGGGCTGACCCAGCCTGGGCATAAGAGGAAGGTATAAGCAGTGTGTGGGATCCTCTGCTGGCACAAGGAAAATGCTCAGAAAAGGACCCCAGGCCTTGGGAACATTGTTCAAATCTCTGGCCTCAGTTTCCTTGTTTGCAGAGTGGGCATAAGAACATGATGTGTTCCATGGAACCACAGGGAAGGCACCTATGCAAAGCAGGCACTCGGTGTTTGTGAGAGCTGCCAAGGCCAGTGACCTGGCAGAATTCCCCACACACCTGGCCATAGCCGTTCCAGTTTCAGGGAGAGGACACAGCCACCTCTGCCTTGCAACAGACCCAGATGGATGCTGGGCGCCCAGCCAGGAGCAACACCTTCCAAACCCACAGCACCTACAAGGAGCACCTGGAAGAGGAGGGAGTGCTCCACCCAGAGGGATGCCAGGTAGTGGAAGAGGAGCACTGGCAGGTGGCCTGGGTGTTGTCCACTTCCTAGCCAGGTTCCGCATGGACGCTCTGAGGGGACTTTTGCAGGAAGTGAACCAAGAGTGTGGCTGGGGCCTTAGAACCTGAGTTGAGACCAGTACTGCTGGTTCACAAGACAGAAATCTCGTCTCCAGCCTTCTGTCTGTGGCCCAAGGGGTAAAATCGTTCTGTCAGCGGCTGAAGGAGCACAGGCTCTTCAGAGACGGGTGGTGGGCAGCTCCGAGTTATGGAGGAGTTGGTGGGACGCAGGTACACTTTCCCACCGGCTAGTTGGACAGAGGAAAGAAGGGAAGCCTGCGTGGTGTGGTCCCCTCTCTCCTGTTTGCCCTTCAGTGAGGATGGGATGCTCCTACTAATAGGGCTAGGAGGGGAACCCATGTGGTTGAAGGTTTCTAAGGTCCCCTCAACCAGCTCTATATGGGGTGCTATCCCCCTCCTAGGCACCCCCACCTCCTCAGCAAGCTTCTTTACCCCCTGAACCCCATGGCCCTACACAGCTCACATCGCCTACAAGGATACCTACTCTGTTCTTGGTATTTTCCAAGGTCGCCTGTCCTCTTTGCCTCCCCCTCGGCCCCCTCTCTGTACTAGCTGGAATGTTCTTGGGACATCGCAGGGAGGTGGGGACCCAGGCTCTTGACTCAATATGGGGTGTGACCTTGGATAAGTCCTGGCCCACCAGTCAGTGAGGAGTTAGACAAGAAACTATGACCACTGAAACCCATGCACCCAAAACACACAGGCTGGGGTGCCACTGGACACATTGGACCTCCCTCAGCACAGGCACCCGGCCAGGCTCCATCTGCTTTCTCAGGAGCCCTTTGGACTGGGCTCTGGCCCCTGGCCGAGTTTCCTCTGTTTTCCAACCTACTCCTCTCACCCTGGGGCAGTGATGGCTGCCCCGCCACTGGAGCTGTTCATGGCAAAGTTATTTCCGAGAGAGAGAGAGAGAGAGAGAGAGAGAGAGAGAGAGAGAGAGAGAGAGAGAGAGAGATATCCATTAGGCAGGAAATTCAGTGGGCTCAGGCGGGGGCTCTGGGGGACAAGGTGGCCATAAATCACCTCCCCCTCCCTCCCCCTCCCTTCCTCCTTCCCTTCCTTTCCCTCTCTGCCAGTGTTGGAACAGGGGCTGAGGGGTATGAATGACTGGGTCAGGAGCCAGGTGCACAGGTGTCACCGGTAAGCACCACTCAGTCGCCTCAGTATGACATCGTGACCACAGCACCCTAGCTTTCTACACAGTGTCACCTGGCTAGCCAGAGGAAAGGCCCACGGGGGAGAATGTAAAATGGGGTGACAGCAAGCTCACAGCACTCGTGGGAGGATTCCCTATGACTGTACTTCCGGAGCCTTCAAGAGATAGCAGATAATGTGGGCACTTGTGGCTGGAGGGCAGCCTGCACCCCTGTCACCAGCCACATCTACCCCACACTTTCCCCTTTTGCCGCTGCCTGGGAATAGCACTTTTGTTTTGGGGTTCAAGTCACCAGGGCTGAGGACACCTCAACAGCAGAGCTCCTCACCGTCCAAAGGGTGAGCTCGGCTGGCCAAGCACCGAGACGTTGGCTTCCTCCGTGAACAAAGTTTGGTTGAGGAGATTAAATGAGATCACAGGGGTAATATTAAAAGAGCAAATTACTTTAAAGGGCTTCCGCTCGTTCTAGATCTAACTGTAGATGGATGGCGCTAATTACAAACAAGGAGTGGCCCCGCTCAGTGAAGCAGATCCCTGAGGGCCACTGCTTCTAGAAAGTCAGGGACTCTGGAAGCCACAAACCCCAAGTCCCTCCCGTCTCCCATTCAATCAGTGGGACCTGCGAGGTCTGGAAGTCAGTGCCAACTAGGAAATGCTTTTCACTTCCTCCCAAGCCTGTGTCTGTCTACCCAGGCTTCAGAGAACCAACTCGAAGATGACTCTTAGTCCAAATCTACCAGGCCACTCGAAAACACGGGTAAAGCAGAGCATGACTTTTTACCTAGAATGCCACTGTGGGAAGCTCTCCCAAGGGACTGAACCCGCCACGAACAGGAAGATGTTCACTGCAGTGTTATTTACCAGAGCGAAATACCCAACTGGTTGAGTAAAGTCCACCCACAATGTCGATCATTCTGGAACATGACTGGAGCAAACGGTGACGCCTGGGTAATTATACAAGGATGGTTCACAGAACAATGCTCTAATGCTATGTGGGGAGACCAGAGCGAGACATGAAACATTTAAGCACATGATTATACCATAAAACAAACCCAGGCATGTGCCTGGCAGGAAAATGTCCTGACAGGCAAGGAGCGGTTAGGTCTGGGTGGGTTTATGGGTGATTCCTCTGCAAGCTCAGCTCCCCATCATTTGGGGGAGTAAGGTAGTATTATCTGGCTGGGGTATATGAACCAGCTCTTGGACTCCCAGACTCTGGGTGGTATTTTAAAGGCCCTGGGGAATTCTAGGCAAGTGACTCCCTAGGCTACTGATGGGGATGCTTAGCCAGTGATGGGAAGTCTGGGGTCTGGAGCTCCAAGGCTTCAGCCGTCTATCTGCTCTAATCCACACACCTGTTGCCACAGGAAGGCGTTTCTGGGAGCGTTTCATTGTTCTCTAGCCAGGAGGAAGGTGGAGGGTAGGGAGAATGGCTCCTTCCAAAGGCTGGAAATAAATCTTCCCCTCATTCAAGCTGGTTTATTGATGGGGGCCCAGGAGGTCTGGGGACTCGTGAGAAAGCCTCCGCGGAGCAGGACCCACGCCGGCTTGTGGACTCTGGGGGCCCATCAGAGAGGCTTCCTCTGAGGTTTCCTGACATTGTCTGCCCCACGATCCCCACAGCAGCAGGACACCATCATCCTCATCACCAGACTGCTGGGAGCCCAGGTCTGGATGTGGGTTCTGATAGTCTGCGAAGGAAGAGACCCCATCAGCTCCACAGGACACTCTAGGTGTAGGAAGCCATGCACATTTGCATGTGATTTACATCAATTTGCATAGCCACCTGCTATAATGGAAAGAGCACTGAACCAAGACTCAGACCTTGGACTCTGGTCCCAACAATAAGATTCACAGGCTGCGTGACCTTGAGCACACTGCTGTCCTCTTTTGGCATCAGTTTCCCCATCTGCCAGAGCTGGGGAACTTGGTGGCTAGTAAGTCTGGACCTGGCTTGGGGGTGGGGGGGATGGAACTGACAGCCAGAAGAAATTCAAGCCATTTCTGGAGCTGGGAAGGGATCCATCCCTCCAGGCTGTGATTCCCACCTTGGGTGGGTACTCCCTGGATACTTCCTGGGAGATACCCTTGAGTCAGCTTCTGTGGCCTCCTGGGTACTGTGCCCTTACCCACTGGCAGAGCATTCACCACTAGCTTCTCCTGCTAGGTAGTGTGAAAAGCCTGGAGAGAGAGAGATACTCCTTCTAGCTTCTTCCCAGCTCTTCTATCCCTCCTTCCCTTGGGAAGTCAGTAGCTTTGACACCTTGAGAATGCTTTCAGCCAGGTGCCAGGGAGCTTAGGGGTGGGGAGAGGGGGAGGGGAGGCGCGCGCGCATGTGTGTGTGTGTGTGTGTGTGTGTGTGTGTGTGTGTGTGATGAGGTTTCAGGTTGTCCTGGGACTGAGTGAATGAGTAGATGCAGAACACACACACAGACACACACACACACACACTCACACACTCACACTCCCCACCCCCACCCCCAGGCCAAAGCAATGGTGGAGAATCTCACATCAGAAGACACCTGCCCTTCCCTGCAAAGCCAGCTGCTGGCTGCAGGTGTTCAGGGCAACTGAAGAGGAGGAGGCAGAGAGAAAGCTTCATTCCTTGGGAGCCTCCTGTGGCTCCTTGCACCAGGATCTCCTGGGCATGGTGTTGGGGGAAGGGCAGGGCAGCAGACTTCAGGGACTGTGGACGCTGGTGCCTGTCCTCACCATGGGGAGGCTAGAGGCCAAGCTGCCGGGAGGAAAGCCAAGGGACCTACTTGGTGGCAGGGGTGTGGCACTTCTCGTACTCAAGTTGGGTTGGCAGGGCCACAAGAAGCCTGGTGCTCTAACAGGGTTTCTGCTGTTCCAGCCTAGCTTGGACAGGTGATAAACCAGGACCAGAGAGGGTAACAACCAGTCTGGAGTCACACAGTGAGTAAGCCTAGCAAGATGAGACTCAGTATTTGGATGTCACTGAAGAGTGTTTGTTACCTGTCCCTCTGTCCACCTCTTATAAAGCACATGCATTTGGGGAAATACTGTAACAGAAAGGAAAGTTGTTTTGACCTGGATTAGTCTGTTTTCTCTTGGGGGTGGGGATGGAGGGAGGTATACATCACTTGATTTACTTAACAAAACCCTCACACCTGGTACACACGAGGATGCAGAGACTAGAAAAGTGTGGTTCATTTGAGAGAAAATGAACCGGAACAGCTTGAAATACACATACCAGCCTATGGACTGTTTCACAACAAAGAAAAGACTTGGAGGAAAATAAATTTCAGTCCAGCCCCTAGGGCCACTACCCATACTCTGAGAATCCCCAGGGACAGCAGGTATTTCTTGGTTTGTTCTGTTACTTGCCCTGGACTGTGTAGCAGGGCTCTGGGCAGGGCCAGAGCTCAGGGTCTCTAGAGGCTGTGTACGTGCTGCAATTTTAATCACTGTACCTGTAGGTTTGGGGAAATGACTCCTAAGACAGGCAGCATTTAAGAGCACACTTTGGTTGGCTTGGCTTGAATTTTTGGAAACAAGGTCTCACTCCGCAGCCTAAGCTGGATGGTCTTAACTTGTTTAGTGCTGGGAGTCCAGGTATGAGCCACCACACCTGGCACCTTCCAAACAGGACAGACTTTTGGTCTCATCCTGGGGCGGAGGGAACATGTGGACTGTGGGAATGAAGTCCAAGGTTCCAGCCAGGAGAAAACACCATCTGCCTTTAAAAGCCACTTCCAGAGTTTCTAGCCCACCACCCACCTGTGATACAAAAGGGGAAGGTCTGAAAAATGCACATAGATGTATGAAGCTGTGGAGACTGGACTCACAGGTGCGCCCACAGGTGCTCTCCAGGCTTCCTACAGCTGAGCAGGGTAGGGTTCCTCAGGG
This sequence comes from Zapus hudsonius, assembly GCA_004024765.1. Taxonomy (NCBI): domain Eukaryota; kingdom Metazoa; phylum Chordata; class Mammalia; order Rodentia; family Dipodidae; genus Zapus; species Zapus hudsonius. Next base: position 18,214 of record PVHP010002602.1, read on the forward strand.
GAGAAGGCAAAGGTGTGCAAACACACAGGCAGCATGGCTGCAGATGCTACTGTGTGAGCAGAGAAGGCTCCCTTAGCTGTGTCCACGACTTGGTCATCTTCATGGCAGGCTGTAGCCCACAATTAAAGGAAGGATTCCAGAACAAACCAATTCATATATTTCAAACAGCAAGCCCTTCTGAGCAGTGTGATGAACTCTTGCACCATCTTGTCCAGGACATTAGACATCTCTGCCAGGGAATCCATGGAGCCTGCCTGATCCCCTCCCAGAAGCCATCGGGATACTGCCACAGTATCACAAGTACTTGTTTTATGTAACAATGGTCCCACAGGTCTTTCACAACTTGTTTGAAATTTGGATTATGTCAAAGAGAAGCAGGAAGTGCTTCCTTTAATGGAAAAGTTTAAGTTCTCAAGAAAGAAAGAAAGAGAGAAAGAGAGAGGAAGAGACATGGAAAGTGAAAGAGAGTGAGGGAGGAAGGAAGGAAAGAGAGAGAAAAGGAAGGAAGGAAGGAAGGAAGGAAGGAAGAGAGAGAAAGAGGAAGAAAGATAGAGAAAGCGAGAGAGAGTGAGGGAGGAAGGAAGGGGAGAGAGAGAGAGAGAGAGAGAGAGAGAGAGAGAGAGAGAGAGAGAGATCACATGGTACTGCAACTCTATTGCAACTCTATATTCCCAGCATTCTGGAGGTGAAGACCAGAGGCAGATCAGAAGTTGAAGGTCAACCTCAGCTACATAGCAAGTTGGAGGCCAGCCAGGGCTACATCAGACCCATCTTGAACAAACAGACAAACATAACATGTGCTGAGGATGTAAAAATCTGAAGGAATTTCCTGTTAGCCTCTCCCTGCACCTAGCACATGAATTAAATTTTGTTATAGGTAGGTATGTGCAGGAAAAAAATCATAAGCATGGGATTCGATACTATTTGCAGTTTCGGACATGCACGGGTGTTGGTGGGGTGTAGCCCTGTGGGCGAGGGGGATCACTGCACTTAAAGCATTCATGAATGTGTGTTGCACAAGCTCTACCTTCTTCGATGGACCCTCCTCCCGCTCCCACCCCAGGGGACTCCCTTGGCAGGAGCTAGGCAGGATTCTGTAATCATCCAAGCAAGAGGTGGAGTGACCTCTGTTAGTTTACCGTCTGTGGGCCCTAGTTCCCATAACAAAATATTTAGAAAACCGAAATAAACCAGAGACAGCATGACCACAGCCCAACTGCTGCCATGGCAGGGCCCATGGCAGACATTACTAATCAAATGCAGCCTTCTTTCCTCCCTGAATGCAATGATCTCACAGTTTCAAGCCTAAGTACACCCTTCTTTGGTTTCTGCCTTGTATCCAGACCTGTTAGAATATATGGGAGCTAGCTGGGGTTGGGGAGATAGCTCGGTTGGTAAAGTACTTGCCTCAAAGGAGGAGGGCCAATCCCCAGAACCCAGGAAAATTCTGGACAGTGTGGTGCCAAGAGCTTGTAATCCTATGACTGGGGAGGCAGAGACAGGCAGATCTGGGGCTTGCTAGTCATTCTAGACTAATTGGCAAGTTCCAAGCTTGTGAGAATCCCTGTCTCATAAAAAGGTGAATAGTACCTGAGGAATGACATCCAAGGTTGTCCACGGGCCTCGCATGTGCAAGTACATACATGTGCACCCACACGGATGCATGCACACACATAAAAACACACACACAGGAGGTTCTAGAGAAAGATGAACAAAGAAGAAAAGTTAATCTCCTTTGGGCTGTGGGAAACCCAGGGGGGGGGAGGAGAATCCTGCAGTGAAGCACCAAAAAGCAGTAATAAGACTTTGTAATTTGTCCCCAGATCTGGCATGAGTGTCCCTCTCCCATTCTACTGTGAACACAACTAACCTTTGAGAGTAGATGTGGCCCTAGACACACCAGGACCCCTCTCAGTATACATCAGACACCACTCACTCTCGGGCTTTCTGACATGAGCTTGGGAACACAGACCACAGGGGTCTGAAGAAGCCTGGGTCATTGGATACAGGAGTTATACTGGGAATCCAGGAAGCACCCAAACACCTCACCAGGCTGGTGGATGACGAAGATGGGGAGGCCACAGTGGGAGCTCCCAGGCACCTGCAGCCAAGCAGGGGCACCCTGATTGGAACCATCCAAACAGCCAGGGCTCAGGGTCACCCCTGAGACTCAGGGGAAAGGTCTGATGTCCGCTCTGCTAGCACTGCCCCTCCTAAGGCATCCTGGTAAACAGGGCCTGCAGCCCCTGTATGGCAAGTGGCCTTCAACAGGCAGGAGGATCAGGTCCAGCGGGGTCTATCGTGGCCCCACCACGCTCAGAAGTGGTGAGATGCTCAACACCATAGCAGTCCCCTCAGGAGATGGGAGATGGACACCAGTGGCCCACAGACTTTGCACTTGGCTTCCATGTCTCAAACTTGGGCACTTACTCCAACTAGGCAGCAGGGCGAAAGCCAAGCACCACAGTGAGATCTGGCTCCACAAGGCCTGATGGGTATTGGGATTTGTGGCTTGTACCCTATGAGGGGCCTTTCCATCAGATTCTGAAATATACACTGTGTGCTGCCCCCAGCCTCTGTCTTCTGTCTAAGTGGACTGTCCCCCCAGCAGGTGCCTGCCCTGCCCATATGCCCAGGGAGACATGGAGGGCCCAGGGACCTTGGTGGAAGGCTTTTCTGGAACATGGAATGACAGATGGCAAGCCACTCCTGGGGACAGCTTCAGATCCAAAGGACCTTGGACAGAGAGCCTGGAACAAGGGGCCTACTTCAGCCAAATGGGCCCAGAAACACACACTCACACGAGGCCATTATTCTCTGTCACTATGGTCCCCATGCCTCCAAAGCCCTGAGCCCTTGCAAGCTGACTTGCAAGGGGGCTGGGCCAAGATTCTGAGAGCAGCTGGGACCTGACAATCCCAAATGTGGTCCCTTTAACAGTGAGCTGTGCCGGGGCATGAACTCAGCCTGTGCCAGGTTCTGGTGCCAAGGCCCAAATGGGCAGCATGCCTGAGAAGCCCAGGAGGAAAACACAGGTGTCACTGTCCTATGCCACAAGAACAGGCTGGACATGTAGCCACAGTCCTGTCCTCATGGTATGCTAGGTCCTAGGGTCAGATGACCATGCAGGGCTACGTAAGGCTGAATGGCCCATGCAAATGGGCCTCTGTCAGAGAGACCCAGGCTTGGGACCACAGGCACAAGAGCATACAGAAGGTGCCACATAGGCGGGTATGCAGAGGGTGCATCTGATGGGGTGAGCATTTGTCTTTCTGTGAACCTGTGCATGTCTGGGAGTCCTGGATCTTCTGCCTCAGTGGGCCTGACTGTAATGGATATGAGTCAGTACTCCCCACGAGTATAGACATTTCCTCCTGTGCACTCATGAGCTTGTCTACACATCCAGGTCGATGTCTGTGGATGGAAGCCCCTTTTAAAACAAAGACCTTGGGCTGCAGAAGAAAACGATTAGAGTCTTAGGACCATCGAGCGCAGCGGATCTCTGCCTGGTCTTTTGGGGGCTGTTACATGAACCGTGTGTCCATTCTGCCTAATGCATAAATTACTAATGTAAATTAAAGGATAATTGAAGCCCTTTAGGCCCAAATATTTAAATTATTTAGCAGGCAGTCAGGAATAGGAGGAAAAGGAGGAAGAGCTGAGTTTAACACCCAGAGAAAAAAGTGCCAACTCAGGGGGAGCGAAGAAGACACCCTTCCTCCCTTCCCTGCCTCCCACTAGCTCCCTCAGCCTGATGGCCTGCCCGTCTTCCTGCCTCCTGCTCTGGGACTCTCCCTGAGCTGTCTGCATGACCTCCCAGGAAGGCATTCTTGCTTGAGTAAGCATTCTGGGGCCACAGGCAAGGTTGCCTTCCCAAGGGGCTGGGTGGGTAAGGGTGGACACTGGCTCCAGGAGGAGGCTCCTTGGAGACAGGACTCAGAACGCACTCACCTCGGGAACTGAGGGCTGGAGCCAGGGGCCTGGGGGCTTGGATGGCTCTAGAAGAAACCTTCACCCTGTCTCCCTGAGATACCCCAAGCCTGGCAAGGTAGTGCTAGAAAAAAAGGGTGACAGACATGTCACTAGGTCCCTCCTGTTACATAGGAGAGGAGAGGAGGTAGAAGAGTAGCTAGCCAAATGCCCATGGGGAGTTCTCCATCTTTCCTTTTCCTGACATCTTGAGATGGGTATCTCAGGTCTTGGGGGTCAGAAGAACACAAGTAAGACCCAACCAAATCATAGGGAGAGGAAGCATGCTTTCCCTGGACCCTGTCTGCTTTCTCACAGTACTTCAACAGGGAACTTCTACCATGCAAAGGTTTTGGTTGGAGGGGTACAGCTATTGCCCATGACTTGATAGGGCCTGGAGTGAGGGGTGGGGGGTCTAAAGGTGAGGAAGGCCTGGACTCAGGTCCTGAAACAGCCCTGTTCAGTTGGAGAGTGGTGCCAGGTACCTGGAGAGAGGGCAAGACCTCTTGCAGACAGAGTATGCAATACCCAAGCTCACCCAACAGTGGAGGCTTCAGTGATCGAGAAGGAACCAAGCCAGGCCTGCTGACACCCCTCCGCCCCAGCTTGTCTGCAGTGTGGGGCCCGTTCTCAAAGATTCTCGACCCTCTGCTCACTCAGCCCGTTGGCACCTGCTCCAAGTCACCTTCCACAATGTTCTGAGGGTGTTGGCTCTGTGGCTCTCCTGCTGTCTGGGACCTCTCTGTTCTCAGACACTGGTAGCTGGCTTCCTACACAACCTTCCTGGCCTGGACACGCGGGAAATTTGCATGAGGTCTACTCGTGAGTCTGGGCAAAGGCTCAGTGAGGTGGCATGCATGGAGCAGAGAGAGGATCAGACAGGTCCCTGTCAAGTGGGGGATGGGAAGGGACTGTGAATGACTTGGGATGAGCCCCTGGATGCAGGAAGCACACAAAGCTGGAGCATTGAGAAGGACTTGCCTAGAGGGAGGCCAGCCTCTATGTGGTGCCTTGATGATCCTGGCTCTGAGCTTCATCCCAACATGGATACTGCCTTGGCTCTATGGCCCTCGGAGCATGAGGATGGCATTGAAGGGTGGTGGCTGTGACAGGGATCTGGTGATTCCTCTCATTATTTCAATCTTCCATTATCATATACTCATCTGTCCATCCATCCTCCCCACCGTCCATTCCTTCCCTCTCCAGCCAGTTCACTAATAGACGGATAGTGAGTATGTGTCTGGGCTGACATGTTCCCCCATCCCCAGGCTGTCTTCTTTGGAAAAGGAGGGCAGCCCACCACCCTTAGAACAGCTTCCCATCCTACTGTGAGCACATCTTTCCCTGGGCTGGACAAGCCACCCTGCTGGAGCGACCCTCACGATTCCTCTTCTCCAGGGTCCTCCACCTTGTTGGGACTTCTCTGTGTCCCCTCAGTTCCCCCCGGAGGGTTATAGAGCACCCTTCTTCTGCTCCCTCTAACCTCAGAGAGTCCTGCCAGCTCTGTCCTTGGGGAAGGCAGTCTCACCAAGGTCCCCTGAGCTGGGGTCTGTTTTCTACCTTTTTTGTTTGATTTTTGAGACAGGACCTTGCTCTGTGGTCCAGGCTAGCTCCCAATTCCAGATCCTTTCTCCTCGATCTCCCAAATGGTATGCAGTGCCAAGCCAGACTTGGGATCTGGTTTGTACTAAACCTTCCATAGGTGGGGGCCAGCTGGTGGAGGTCAAGCCTTGGTCTCTGTCCTCTAAGGACACCTAGTGCCTCTGCTGAGCCAGGTCAGGTCTTTAGGCCAGCCAACACACCTTGCTGAGAGATGCGGGAAGGGAGACAAGCCTTGGGCATGGGTTCACAGCTGGGCTCCTGCAGCCCTGTAATGCTGCTGCTATTTACTCTATCTTAATTGGAGACAGAACCACCAGCCAGGTCACACAGAGACAGAACACATACGCCATGGCATCCTTGGATGGACAAAACTCCTCAGCTAATGAGAAAAAGGGATTCAGTGAAAGGGGAGGAGAGAAGATAACAAGAGCTGAATATGATCAAATGCATTATATGTGTATAAAATAATCTATTAGAAAATACTAATTTAATAATAAATTAATCTACTAGGAAAGAGTTAGACCAGTCTCAGAGGGGCACAGGGATTAGAAGTGCCCAAGCCCTCTTCACACACTGCCTGGCCAGGCTGGCCTGGCACCTGGCACCTGGCATCTGCAGGGTGAGCCAGAGGAGGGTGTGCAGGGTGGGAAGACATCATCTCTGGGGACATCTACCCTCCTGCCTCTCACTGCTTGGCTGCCTCGTTCCCCTAGCCCACTAAGAAAGCCAATTCAAACTCTAGCTTCAATGGATCTGTGCCTGATGAGGGATGATGGTGAAGATACTCAAGGGGCTCCCAGCTGAACCCCAGCTTCTCTCCACTTTCCCAAACACCAGCCTCAGGTGTCCAGAGGGACAGTGTCACAGAGGGCACACACACACACACTGTATTGTATGAAAGGAAATCTTTTCAAAAGTAGCCCCCAAGGGTGGGGGAAGGGAGGCCCAAGGGAAGGGAGCTGGGGGACAATAGTGAATAGTCAGGATTATTTCCTGAACTCTGACTCCTCGTGGGAACAAGGTTATGAAAAGCTTTTCTTAAAATGCTTATTATTTAGTGGGCTGTCCAAAATAAACACTCACATCCATTGCACGGAGCCAGGCAGGAAGCGAGAAACATCTGGGAGACATCTGGCTGCTGGAGAACTAGGAAGCGGGTTGGGGGGGGGGAGGGACAGCAGGAGCTGGACGTCTGCATGCCATGGTCACCCACAGTCACACACAGCACTCCAGCACACCCCCGCCTGTGGCCCGGTTTACAACACAGACACACACCCAGGCGTTCATGCACGCACGCACGCACACGGGCAGTCCCAGGGAACCTAGCTCTGGAGCAGAGAAGGCAGGATCCTCATCCTTGTTACGGGCATTCTTCCCTCCTTCCTCTTTGCTTGGAGGCTGTCAGATTTATGACTTACCTCCCTGAATTCCTAAGCAAGCTAAAGGTTTTCTTCTCACCTGCTCCCTTGTCTTAACCAGAAAAGCAGCAGAGGGAAGTACACAGAGTCCTAAGATGTGAGGACAACTGAGACCTTCTGGACAAGTGTCTCCAGGTCACAGTGTCCTCCTCTGTAACACGGGATATGACTGACCCTCCCTCCTGTCTCCCTAGAAGAACACAACTGATGCACAGGCACTGGGCGCCACTTTAGGATATGAGGACCAAGCCGCAGCATCCAGACTTAGGGTGTTTTTTTAAGCCTAACAGGGCCCCAGGATGGGGAGCTACCCTCTTGCACCCCACAAGGACCAGTAGTGGGGGACCTGCCACCCAGCCTATGGAGTGGTCTCCAGGTCACAGAGCAGAGACACTTGCTGACTGTGTACTAGGCTCCCTGACCCCTGCACCACTGCTGTATGGTAAAGTGGGGTGTGCCTAGGGGGTGTCTCCCAAGGAGTCTCGGAGAGCAGGGCTCCGAGTTGTGCAAGTTTGTGTCCCCCAAGATATCCAGCCCAGCGCTTGAGGCAGTGGAGTAGTGGCTAACTAAGCAGAGCCACATGGGTCTGCAAGAAGGGCACAGCTTCCCAGTCAGCTGCGGGGTTTGGTATCACTACATATTTCATGCTGTGACCTTAGGCAAGTGACCTCCCCTCTCTGAGCCTTGGTGTTAAACATAAATGAGAACAAGCTTAATTTAGGGTTCAGTGGCATTTTACGCTAAGTTCTGCGCACAGTGCCTGGTGCTTGGTTAATCGTGTTGTGTGAGGCACAGGTGTTCCTGATCTGCTAAATCAGAGCCCCAAGCCCCACAGGGACATGAGGGCCTTACAGGGGACACCACCACACAGGAGCCTGAACTGCAGAGCCACCACCTTCCAGCTGCAAAGAATTTGCCTTGAAGAACATGACCATCTCTGAGGGCAGGGGAGGGAAACAGTAGCACTTGGCAAACTTCTGTCCTAGGGAGAAGAGGACACTCCTGACCCAGCAGGTAGATAGTCTCTCCTCTCCCTCCATGGGTTTCCCTTCTCTGGCTGGAACTTACTAGGGGAACCTCAAAGAGCCTGACCATGGATTCCACTGCTTCCTGGACTTGTCATTTCAGGCATCCATACCCTTCTTATACAAAGGAGATAAGGTGTGCTCAGGTGCATACAGCAAACACAGGACCTGGAACCTGATGGGTGGGCCATGCCTAGGAAGGGAGCCAGAGGAGGCCCAAGGCATTTGCCTCTTTCTACTCAGAGGTGCTGGGCTGAGCGGGTCCAGGAAGAAGGACCTCGGGCTTTAGTCCAGCGAGTGGAGACTCCACAGCCTCTGAGGGCATGAGCACGTCACCCAAGCCTGAGGGTCTCACTTACTCTTGAGGGTGGGGTCGTATCCACTGTGATGCTCCGGGTAAGCTGTCTGAGGAGTTCATGATTATTAATACCTTCATCCACATGTAACAGGTAACAGCCCAGGGCACCACTGTGAGCCTGTGACCTTGGGTGGCACTGAACTCTGCGGCTCTGGGCCTCACCCTGGGCTGGTAACAGGAGGCTCCTTCCAGCTCTGCCAGACTGGTATGTAGATAGAGATCTCCCAGGGAGAGGCCAGGCCAAGTAGAACAGGGGCTTGTTCCCTGGGTGGCACTCATCACAGCCCATGTTCGAGTGCCTTGTTCACCTGTGAGATCAGCCCGATCGGCATATATCCTGCTCCGCACCCTCCCCTGTACTCAGAGAAGGTAAGGAACAGTGTCCCTGGGCTGTGCTCTGCAGGACAGCAAGACCCATCCCAAGGGCCAGTTCCTAGGCAGACGGCGCCACCTTGGAAACCGCTAGCCACCAGGCCGATCTCTTGACTGCGAGGCTATACTGCCCCGAGAACACCCAACATTTCAGGCCTTCAAATGGAATGGCCCAGACTTGAGTGGGAGCCCACAGTGGGCTCTGTGACTCACAGACCCTCTAACAGGGCACTCTGCTTCCCCCTCCAGCAGAAGCAAGTCAGGCCACAAGGAACCGGAGCCCCAGGGGGTCTGGAGGCAGGATGTGAGGCCCCAGTCAGCTTAGAGTGGGGACCTAGGGCTCTGAAGAGTGATGGAGCCCATATTAGCAGAGGGCACACAGGAAGCCTCCCCAACGATGGACTCTGAGAGACACCAAGTCCAAAATCAAATGAGCCCACAGAACCTTGGGGCCCCAGGCGGCCTTCTTCATAGTACCAGCGGGTCTGTCTTAATTCTCTCTTGCAGGCTGTGGTAGAACCTCCCTGTGGCTTTTCCCACAGGTACTCTCAGGATAGAAAGACAGATAGACAGCAGAAATATCAAACATCCCTCTCTCTGTTCTCACATGTCCTGCTCCGCTCTTGGAAATAAGGCCTGAAGGGGGTCAGGAGGCTGGCGGAAATTATCACTCTGGCCTCTACTCAGACTGACCCTAACAGGAAGCCATTGTGTGGGGCCCTGGGAGGGAGTCTGGAGCCTGAGACATCAGAAAACAGGACAAGAGAAAGAGACTGGGTGTACAGGCCCCTGCACCCACACCGGCCCCATGCCACAGCTTGAGCTGATAATGGGCAGATCACAGTACCAACCTCTATGGCAGGAGCCCTAGCCACCCTCCCACTGAGAGCTGCCTCCCTTCCTGGGGGAAAGAGAGGTTACGTAAGAGAGTCCTTGGTGGCATGGGGCTGGCACCGGGGCCTGGGGGTGAGGGAAGGGTAGAAGTCAGAGGATTCCAATTTGAGCACAATACCAACAGTGGTCCAAGTTATCCCAAAATGCAATGGGCCTCCTAGCAAGAGACACTCCAGTAGGTAGGGAGCAGACAGAAAAGAAGCCTGTGCCAAGTGTGGCTTACAATCTCTGGGGCTCTTTCCTCCCCCACCCAGCCCAGATGCCTCTGGTACCCACACAGGACACCTGCTTCTTTCACAGGGGGTCAGCTCCTCCCTGAGGGAGGCATAGGGGCTTCCACTCACCAGGCTCACACTGACTTCCCAGCCTAGAACTATGCATGCTCACACAGAAGCCATCAGAACTTGGCATTGGGGTCACCCAAGAGTTCCATGAGTCCAACTACCACACACACACACACACACACACACACACACACACACACACCCCAGGGGACACCCTGCTCTTACACTGGATGAGTGGGCCGGGTGGACCTGTCAAGGTAAGCATCAAATAGTACAGTAGTATCGGCTGGAGGCCACTCACCGGCCCTCAGAACAACTTCTAGGGAGAGGAAAGCTGGGCCCATAAGGTCAAAGAACCTGGAGGCTGTAACTGCTCAGACCACAGGCCTTTGACTCCCCCACCCAAGCCACCTCATTTATTCCCATGCTGGCCTCTGGCTCTCCTGTGGGTTGGCCTGCTGTCCTCCATACATTTCTCTATTTCCCCTTTGCACCCACTCAGGACCCTCAAATCCACTCACTACCTGTCAGTCAGCCTTGAGAAGTCTAGTGGGAGACAGGCCTTGCCCACTTCTCTAAGGAGGGGGACAGGTGTTCTTCTCTGAGTCAAAGGCACTCTGGGAGCAGAAGGAGTGCTTAGGGGGTCTGAGAAGGGCAACTCAAACCTGACCTTGCCCTTCCCCCAGCTACCCCAGGATAGCCCATGGAGGAGAGAGAAGAGCAATGACACCCACACCCTCTCCCTCCCTGAATAGTCAAGGTGAAGGGGCAGTGTGAACGAGGGTCTGTGGGCAACCATAGGTGGGGTGACGGAAGCCCAGGAAGCTCTGTCCCCACGATGTCCTAATGCCTCCACCTTGGGAACAGTCTACCCTGCCTGGGAGCTGGGGAGGGGTCCTGCTGGGAGGGAAGATAGAATCCCAGCTGGAGGAGATGGATGCCACTTTCATAAGTGGTTCTCTACCATCACACTCCTATTATTTATTGCTGCCAAACACTCCAGATCTCTGCCTGGGGGAAGTCATGGGCAGTGACTGTTAGTGGTTTAGCTAATGACGCCCAGGCTGCCCTCCCTCAGGGGAGGTCCTGGTCCCCAGTTACCTGAGCACAGGCTTCTCCCCACTCCAGTGACCTGCCACCTCTATCCCAGAGCCGGCAGGCTGTCCACAGGTAACAATAGGCGGGGCTGGCCTTGAGATAAGACCAGAATGTTTTCTAAGAGAAAATCAGACTTAGGGAGTCTTAGCAAAGGTCACTCTTATTCCCAGTTAAGGCAAGAGGCTTCCAGCCCAAATTCACTGTTTTGGACAGGATGTGTAAGCATTCATTCACACTACAGCCACTGACTCTGCCAATAATTGATGGTCACCACACGCCAGGCTCTGTGCTAAGTGCCTTCCATGAACTCACCTATTGAATCGTGAGTGCTTGCCCACCCATTTTACAGATGAGAAAACTGAGATCACCCGAGGCAGGCTCGGTAACAGGACACAGTGAGTTTCAGATCCAACTCCCAAAAAGCCTAAGGACTGAGGGAACAGTACTGACCTCCCCAGCGATGTCCTACAAGCCTGCTAATAAATTAATTCCGCTGTGTGTGGAAGAGGAGACTCGGATGGTCTAAATAATGCATCTCAGGACATACAGTGGAGAGGTGAGATTTGAACCCACTCAGCTGCAGAGCTTGTCCCTACAAGCACAAATCTTGGGGACAAGAAGAGGAGACACCTGGAGAACATGCACATGGGTCCTCGGGTGGCCTCTGCTAATACCCAAAGGAGCCGAGTTCTGGTTCTTTGATCTCCGCTCTCCACCCTACCCTGGGCTCCTTCAATCGCTGAAGCCCGCTGAGCCCTGCCCACTCCCAACATCCCCAGGAAACCTTCAGCTCTAGCCACGGAGACCCCAAGTCCTGAGCCACCCATCTTTTCTCATCCTGAGCTGGATTCTGAGAACTCCTTGGAGGTGTCTGTGTGGTTTGGGCACAGAGAAGACAATAGTGTTTACCAGTGTTGGGAGTAGGGTGCTATGGCCTTTTGGGACCGCAAGCTTCAGGCTTCCTGAGCCTCTCCATCCATCACTCCAAAGGAGAAATAGAACAGGTTTCCTTTAGGAGGTCAAGGCACAGCTAATGTTGGAAGCTTAGGGGGAGACTGAGTGACTGGTGTTCCAAGCAGGGGTGTGGACACCTGCGATCCGGGATGGGTCAAGGTGGGCCTGGAGAGGCTGGGTCCACCCAGCTCCCAGGAGCTCCCAGGAGCACTTGATGTCTAAGTGGGACTCTGCTCTGCTGACAGCTTAAAGGCAGCGCCTCCCAGCCCTGGACTACATATTTACGAGCTGAAAGGCTGGTGGAGGGGCTCAGGGCTACAGCCCATACCACCAGATCCTCGTCCTGCTGGCTCCAGGGCCAGGAAGCCATAAAAGATGATCTTGACTTGCTTTCCCTCCCCCAACTAGTGTTTTAGGGGCTGGCAAGGGAGGCTGGGGGCTGGAAAAGTCTTTTTTCAAAGCCTGCACAAGCAGGCTCCTCTTACACTGCCCAGTCTCCTGTCACAGGCTCTACCCAGCTCTGGGGCTCTTGGAAGGACTCATGCTGATAAGAAAATCTGCTCAAAGCCAGGGTGTCCCCTTCGTCTTATTTGATCTTCCCAGCCACTCTGGGAAGTCAAAATAGTTAGGAAAGTGGTAACCATAAACTTGGGTCTCCATTGCTTCCTCAGGTCCCTGTCAGAAGGCCTTCTCTGTTTATAGCAGACACGTGAAGCCCAGAGAGGGAAAGGAAGTTCCCCAAAGTCACAGAGCATCTAGCTGTGGCAGAGAGTGGGCCAGATTGGAAGGGTCTCAACTCCCAAAAACAGGCAGGGTCCCCCAGTGGACTAATTTGGGTGCCCTTTTCAGTTTCAGAATGGGTGACCCTGTCTGTATACAGTTTGAGGGGGCTCTTGGGGCCTAAGGTTGGGATTGTAGAAGGTTCTGGTCCCAGGCCCATCTTTGCAGACTGAGGCCAAAAGCCACAGAAGCCCTGGCTGGCTTGGGAGACCAGTCCCCAGAGTTGCTAGCTAAGCTCTGGGAACCCTCTAGCTCTCCCTCTCTGTCCCCAAGCATCCGGGGCCTGTCTGGCCTGGGAAGGACCAGCTGCCCCCACAGGATGTGGCTGTCTGCAGCCCCCACCACATCCTTTGGGTACTGTCCAGGCCCAACGCTGACCACAGAAGTGACCCCCCCTCGATCTCCCCCAGTCTGTATACCCTTCGTCTTACAGTAGAAGTGGGTCAGATGGACCCACACCCAAGGTAAACAGACCTCCTGCAGGGGCTCCACCTCTAATGGAGCTCAACAAAGAAACAGGGGTGAGGGGCTGGGGGTAGGGCGCTGGTGGCTGAAGGGGCTCTAGGTCCCACCCCTCCTGTCTTGCTTGGAGCGCTGGGCTCACCCCCTGGTGGCCCCCTGGAGAGAGGCTGTCTGCAGATAATCAGGGGACAGATTTGGAAAGGAGGAAAAAAGGCACCCAGGCGCCAGACAGGATCCTTATCTGCTGGGGAAGAATGTCAGAGGCTGCATAGCAGTGCGGGAGGCCTGCACCCACATCTATGGGGGGGGGGAGGGGACACCTGGGCCCTAAGGGACACAGCGGGGAGACAAGGGAGAACTGTGGCCTGCTGGGGAGGGACTGGTGACTGTATCATTTATTCCCAGCTTCCAAGTTCCTCATGTGTTCAGCCCAGCCCGAGGAGAGGCACGCTTAGAACTGGAAGAGAGGGAGACTCGAGTCCTCCAGGTTCCCAAGACAGTGGGCGACACCCAGACCTAGCAGGCCCAAACTGACTGGGCCATCTGAGCCAGAGGACTGGCTGGGTCCTCTGACCAGCTGTACCCCTGCATCCCCCAAATCTCACAGTTCCTGCCCAGCATTCTGGGATCTTACGCACAGAAGCCAATGAGGAAATACCACAGAAAAGCAGTCTGACAGCCCAAGGTGGCCATGGACAAGCCCCTTCTCCCTTGACACCCCAGAACACTGGCAGTGAAACGCCACAGGAGGCCCCTCTCACAAGGAGGGCAGTTGCCACAGTGTTTTAATCCATTAATCACAAGACTGAGGGGAGTAGAATCCTGACCTGGTTTTCCTGAGGACTTGTCTATGTGAAGGTCAAGGGCACAGGCCTCAGGTCCCTGTTTAAATCTGTCACTATTTGGCTATGTGATCCTGAGCAAGTATATCAAACTCCCACCACTCCAGGCCTCAGGATCCTCATGTATAAAATGGAAGAGATGTCCTTTCAGCTCTAGCATCTGACAAGAATGAAAGACACTCACAAAGTTTGGAGTTAAACAAACTTCAAACAACGCCCATGTGATCTGGGGCAATCTGAGGCCACCTATTATGGCCTCGACCAAGGGTAGTGACTGTTTCATATCCTAAGGAAGGGGACATCAGGAGAAAATGCCAGCAAGGGTCCTGAAAAGGCCTTGGCCTGGCTGAGCTGGGGGTTAAGGACATACTTGTCCGTGAGGGACACCCATCCCCAGGCCTCAAGGAGGAGGCTGAAGTTGGCCTGTCTCCCAGCTGTCAGCTGCAGGCGCTGGTCTCCACTACCTGTGTGGCATCTGGAAGGGCAGGAGGTCACTGTGCAGGCTATGGAGCCATGGGGCAGTGGCTGCCTTTGGGGTTGGAGTCATGGACTGGGTGGGGCCTGGGATCTGGGGGGAGGTGGGAGAGGTGAGATGGTGTGGAGGTAGGGGGAGTGGGGAGGGACAGGCTTGGTCAGTGAAAAAGCTGGCCGGAGCTTCCAGCATTTTCTGGGCTATTATTCTGGGCAACTTTTTATTTATTCAGAGGTTGGGGATGCGGCTTAGCATCTGTCAGCTGGATATTTATTACAGGCACATCAGCCTGTTCCGCGGCCCCGTGATGGGCAGCCACGGGATCTCCTCCCCCATCCCCGAGTGCCAGACATGATGGAAGACCTGCAAGGAAAGGCTAAAGAGCTCTACTTTCCTGAAGTGATAACCAAAGCCAACCCTTGGTTTCCCTTCAGAGAAACTGAGGCCTAAGGCAGTAACAGCCTAACACAGGGTCACGGGGCACACCGGCCTCAGAAGAGATCAATGCCAGGGAGTGAGAAGATTCCAGACTGCATTCAGGGGGTAGAGCTCAAGGGTACAGCACTTGGCTGCAGGCTATATTCAGAAATGTGGTGGCAACTTGTCCATCAGTCAGGCATGGCGCAAGGTGCTCAAACTCCCAGTGCCTCAGTTTCCTTCTCTGCACAAGCATCGCACCTCCTCCTCATCAAGTCCACCTCACAATCTGGCTGGGAGACCACAGGGTTAGGGTTAGGCAACTGGAAAGTTCCATTCCATCATAATTTGCTTCCTCATCTACTAGTGGCTCAGACTACGCTGAGAAGGTGGTGGCGGGATGGTGACTTCGATGTGTCCATGGTCACCAAGTCCCTTCCTTGCTCCAGTTTCTCAGGAAGACGGAGGCAACAGATCAGCAAGCAGCAAGAGTCCTTACCTAACCGACCAAAGACATGGCTGGGAGTGCCAACTGGCGTAAGTGGTGGTGACATCATAGGTCCATCCGGCTCCAAGCCTTCCAGCAGCCTGAGGTCAGCTCCGCAGAGCCATGGCACCTCCCCCACCAGCTCCACACTGAGCCAAGAGGAGCCTGGCACTGCCAGGGTGGGGGCCGGGCTGCCAGCTCGAATTCCATGAGTTCCTCCTTCCCTCTGTGATCGTGTCTACTCCACACATCCCCCCATTGCACCTCAGAACAGCATTCACCCACAAACGGGAGACGCTGCTTCTCATATAACACATGAGCTGTGGTGTGAACTTCTGGTAAATGAAGATCTTATTTGAATTGTGTGCTATCAGGGGAGAAGAAGAGACAGGCTCCAACATTGTTCAGCTGTCTTGCCAGGAAAAGGAGGTACTGGGGCCCAGAGCTACCAATGTCCCTGGAAGGTCCTAAAAGAGAAGCCACAGAGCCATGAGCAGCATTCTGCACTCAGGTGCCAGGGTCAGACAGGGCACTACTCTTCCAGGAGGGTTTGGCAAAGAGGTTATAGCCCACTGGGTTATTGATTGCCACATATAACAAAGTGACCTAATATCACACGGCTTTCCAAGAACAGCCGAAACAGATCCGAGTGTCTCCTTGCCCACCTGATCCCTGGCCTTCTGCTCCTGATGTACAGCTCTGAGATTCTCAGTGCCAGGCTGATCCTACAACCAACTAAGTCTAAATCTCTGGGAGAACCTTCAGCCAGGTGAGAATCACCAACTGAAGAACCACTGAGGCTTTGACAAAATCCCTACAGCCAAGCCCAGCAGAGACCTCCAAACCCAGGACCTGCAAGGAAAATGCCAGGCATATGAACTTAGACAAACACTAGAAGATCCTTATGAATGACATGGGTATTCATTGACCCAGCACCTGATCGTTGGGGGCCATCTCTGAATGGGACACTGTTGCGAGCTTCAGGGAGCCACATTACAGGGTGACATGCTCCTGTCCTTTTGGAATGGTGAGCCAGACATCCAATGAACCAGTAGACACATATGTACATGCACACGTGATAATTCTACATGTTAGAAAGAAAGCAAGAGAGTTGGGGGTCTTAGAGGAGACGACCCTTGAGTGAGACCTAGGGGACAAGAAGGAGCCAGCCATGTCAAATTCGGAGAGGTAGGAGGCTCCACATGGAGGTGGGGTTCCTGAAGCAGGAATGACACAGCTCCTTTCCATGAGCTATGGAAACCACATTGCTACCAACACCGCCCATGTTCACAGGGAGTCCATGCTACTTCCCCCCCCCCACACACACCCCGCCACCCTCACAGGGTGCCTGCCTAGACTAACAATGCTTAGGAGAGACCAGTGGGCACCTGAATTGCCCCCTCTGTCCCTCAGGAAATGCTATAGGCTACAGGGACATTGAAAGTGTCCAAGTGAAATGAAGGAGGAGTTTGAGCCCACAGATCTAGACCCCGGGGAAAGTGAGGCTTAGGGAGAAGTCTGAGTGTGGAGGAAGGGTTAAAGGGGACAATGACTCCTTTCTCTCAGGCCCATTGTGTGGGATTCTTCATTTCTCAGCCTCTGCTCTCTGTGTAAACAACCAGTGTTCCAGCAGTGGTACAAGTCTGGGACACACCCGTGGTTCCCCCAGTGAATGATGGTGGGGTGGCCCTTCCTCTCCCACCAGGAGGCCCATCAAAGTGCAGACAGAATGGTGCCAGATAAGGCCATGGAATTTGGAGCTTGGGGGGATGCTGTGTTTCCCAGCTCTCCACCCACAGTGAACACCTAGAATGGAACTGGGACATCCGTTCCATGGATGGAGTGAGTAACCCATGTATCCAGAGAGAAGGTGCTGGGCATCCTTAGGATCTCCCTGCCCAGGAGATATTGGCTGAGTCACCAGGTCACTCAATGGACAGACCAATGAAATCAGTGTCTAGCTTGGCCAATGGCCTCCTTGAGATCAGTCCCGATTCCCATTTTTGCTGTCCAACCTTCTTGGCCTCAGCTCTTCTGGACACTTGGGGACCGGCAGCTTCCCCCCCACCTCCTCCCAGCCCCCATGAGGTGCCAGCTCTCTGGCCAATCAAATGTAAAACCCGAGGTTCTTCCTAACCCTACCCCCTCAGACAGTCTAGAATGATCTAGAATGCTTCTTAATCTTTCTCAGCTGCCAACCTGCAGCAAGAATTTGGAGAAGCATTGGGGTGAAAAACAGGCAATATAGCAAAGTCCTTAGAGTTAACTTGGGTAGGTCACCTCTCCCTGTCTGCCTCAATTTCTCCATCAGTTCTGGGGGCATGAAACACCCACCCTGCTTACTTTCACACTGAGTGATTCTTGTGCTCGCTCTTGCACACGTTCTTTGAGGATTGTTGCTTCTGCCCCATAAGCACTAGAATGCCCTAGAAGAAGCCTTGGAAAGGAAGTCCAGGTAGTAAGCTAAAAGAGCCCGCAAGTATCCAGGGAGTTTTGTTGTCCTTTCCAGCAGAGACCTGAGTATCTAGAGGTGAGCAAATGTCTTGGTTCAATGGCTGGGGTAGAAAGCAGGGAGGCTGGCTTACTCCAGGCATCCAGCTGCCCTCTGAATTGACAGACCCTTGGCTGGCCTGCCCTCTTCCTCTGTAAACCCCACAGGATCCAGAGCAGGGTAGACAGCACCATCAAGGGTATAATAAACCATGTATTGACTGCCAAGCACAATCCTCAGGCTTGAGCGACGACCTTCCGGCCATCATGTGGAGGAAGCCACTGAGGTGGTGCAGCCTCTTCCCTCCCAGGCCACGCTGGCATGTCCCAACAGCTGCTGACATGTCATCCCAGCACTCCAGTGAACACCCTCTCCCTGGCCACCCTTAAAATGGCCAAGGGCTGGCTGGGCTGTGGAGAGACCTTGTCAGTTCCCTAGCCTGAAGCTCTTTATTCAAACCATAGCCAAACAGGAGAGTCTGCATTTTACAGGTCAATTCCAATCCTTTGGTTCACCCAGCATTGATCACTCTACAAGCAATCACTGAGTACTGAGCACTTCCTGGGGAATGGATAAAGGGTGGGCTCTTATGAGGCAGGAGGGACAGTCCTCAGAGATTCTTAAGCAGGGTGACCCTGTGAAGGGGGGTACGAGAGTCCAGTGTCCCAGTCACCCCTGAGCTCTGCTGTCCTTCCAGTTACTGCAAGGACTCAATGAGACCATGCTTGTGAAAAGGCAAATGAGGGCACAAAGCCGGCCCAGTGAGAGTTTCTTGTGAGCTCAAGTTCAAGTGGAAAGGAGGCCAGGGCCTCACAGGACAAACAACATAGTTGGCACACAGGTGGATGGACCCTCACAGGTCAAGGTAACAACATGACTCACCTACTAAGCATGTCTGCTGAAGTTCTTTACAGAATGGTGTGTGTGTGTGTGTGTGTGTGTGTGTGTGTGTGAGAGAGAGAGAGAGAGAGAGAGAGAGAGAGAGAGAGAGAGAGAGAGAGAGAGAGAGAAAAGAGCCCAGAAAAAGAGTTCCTAAGATTCCTGCAGACCCCATCCCACCTTCTATCTGTGAACAGGGATTCATGATCCCTGTTGGATAGAAGAAGAGATGAAGATTTCTGAGTAGATTTCTGAACAAAGTGAGGAACACTGAAGGAGGTGGTAGGATGTCTTCAGATGCTATTGACAGGGCCTGGGAGGCAGCTCATGACAGACCTTGCCTAGCATGAACCTCAGTGTTTCATCCCCAGCACGAAAAAGGAGGAAGGACACCAAGAGAATGAGAAGGGATGTCCTCCATCCACACCTTCCTCCGTGGGGGTGCTTTGATTTTTGCACTTGTATTTCCTAGACATCGCAGGAGTCTAGTCTGAGGACTCCATCTGGGAGTATGTCATAGGCTAGTCCCTTTCCTTAGGGGACACAAGTTATTTCCCACGCTGCAATGGATAACCAAGAGCAGACTCTTCTTTTGTGGAAGGGGTTTAAACTCAGGGCCTTGCTTATGCTAAGCAAATACTCTACCACTAAGCCATACACTCAACCCTTGGTTTTTTTTGAGACACAGCCTTGCTACATAGAACAGGCTGGACTTGAACTTGGGATCCTCTGGCTTTAGCTTCCTGACTGATGAGATTATAGGCACATGCCACACCCAGCTTTTAGTCCTTTGTCCTTTGACATAGAAGAATATTTTTATGGACTTGGGATGTTAGCTCTTTGTCTGTAGTTAAGCATATGCTGAGGGTGTTTTCTCTGCTTGCTACGCACTCTCGTCTCTGTGGACTTTTTGGTGCTGGGACTCAAACCCAGGGCCTTGCATGTGCCAAGCACAAGCCTGACCATACTCCCCAACCCAATTTTGACTTTAAAGTGTTTTGTGATTCTTTTTGTAAAATTTAAAAACTGTATGTAGGTAATAAAAACAATCTTAGGCCAGTGTAATGGTGCATGCTCGTAGACCTAGCATTGCGAAGCAGATGCAGGAAGACTGTCATAAGGCCTAGTTTCTATTTGTCTGTTTATTTGAATGCATATATGTATGTAGGCACACCAGGGCCTCTTGCCACTACAAATGGACACCAGATTGGCTGACAGGGGGCTGACAGGTTTTGTAAGCAAGCACCTTTAACTGCTGAGCCATCTTCCCAACTCCTTAGTTTCTATTTGCCTGAGTGCTTGTGCCATGAGTTGGTATAGGAGTTTGTCCCAGACATTTTAAGCCTGGAAATAATGGAAATAATAAGATGACTGTTTGCTTGGGATCATTAATAATGGTATATGGTATTAATTTGGCTTGTGTTATCAATATTAATGGGTTCATTTGAGTTAACTTTGCATGCCTGCAATAAATCTAATTTGGGAGAGAGAGAGAGAGAGAGAGAGAGAGAGAGAGAGAGAGAGAGAGAGAGAGAGAGAGAGAGAGAAGAACTGAACATCAGAGATCATAGCCACCTCCATGGGACATTTTCTCTGTCCTCCACATGAACACACCAATGACTGCCAGCCACCCCATAAGACATTTTCTGTGATCTTCACGAACCATATGATTGAGTCCTTGGACAGCTGGGTGAAGCAGACTACCTTTATTCCCACTTATCAGATAAGACAACTGAGCAATGTCCAGGCAGTCTGGTTGACACCATGTGACTTGCCAATGAAGGAGACATGATCTGGTCCTGGGATTCCAGACACCCCAAGGAGATGTGGGTTGCATTCTTTCAGGTTCACAGTCATTCTCAAATGCTTCGGAGCTAACCCAAGGCAGGAGGGATGATGTCTCTACAAGGACTGGGGATGGAAACGAGGCCAAGTGGGTCTCCTCACCCATTACAGACCCAGCAAGGCTTGTAAGGGATGCTGCCAGAGTCTATGTGATGTGTCCTAGAGTCCACACAGCAGAGCCCACCTGTCCGCCTCCAGGCTCAGCTCGCTCTGCCTTGACCTGTGTCTCGGGCTCCCCACAGCCTGTGAGCAGCCTGGTGAATGAGGGCCACGGTGGGCCAGAATGGAACAGTGCACAGAAGAAAACTCAGTATCCCGCTGGGCCTGCCTGTCCGTTCTTCTAAGAATGGGCTGCGGGCCGAGGATTATATAACTTCTAACGGCCACAGCAGATGGTGCGCTGGCTCACAAGCCGACACTAACCTGCCCTGACATGGCACTCAGCCTCCTCTGCTCCGGAGCACAGGGCACACACCAGGGAATGGGGGCATGGAGAAGTGGCCCAAACTCTCATCATCCAGCTGGCCGGGCCCCAGGAGAAGCCAGGACCTACCTACCAGTTGTAGCCAGGGAAGGAAGGACATGGTCACCTTGGCTGTTCCATAGCCCCACTTCTCAGGCTGCACTATTGTCCCCAAGGTCACAGTCTCACAGCCTCATAGGGGGGTGTTCAGAGAACAGTTTCACTCTGACCCAGGCTGACCTGGAATTCACTATGTAGTCTCAGGGTGGCCTTGAACTCATGGTGATCCTCCTACCTCTGCCTCCCAAATGCTGGGATTAAAGGCATGCACCACCATGCCTGGCTCAGAGAACAGTTTCTAAAGTACTTCTCTGGGTGTTCTCTTACTTGGCCCTAACCTGCCTCAGCTTTTCCTTACAGGTAAACTGAGGCTCAAGGAAGGTGACAGCTTCACCTGTTGCAGAGACTTGGCCTCCAGGATCCTGATTCAGCCCTCTTCTAAGACTTATCCGACAATGTAGGCGCTCTCTTCCATGACAACCCCTGGGGGATCTTCAAGTCAACTCCAAACCTCATCTAAAGTTGCCTGTCAGGGCTTTGATGGCTGGAAGGAATTTCAGAACTCCCAGCGGATGACCCTGTCTCTCACCTTAGGTGGACTATCTCCCCTGTCAAGCAAGGCCTTCTAGAAAGAAGGAAGGGAGTTGTGAGTAGATTCCCTTCTAGGCAGGAAGAAAATTAAACGGACCTTCACTGATCCTGCCCAGCTCATTAATCTCCCCAACAACCATCGCCCACCCACCTCTGCCTTAAAGACAGAAGAACTGTTCAGACAGAGCCAGGTCTTGAGCCCAGGTTTTCTCGTTGCATCGTGAGCACTGTCCGCACAGAAAGGGACAGAGACTGGCCTAATACAACTCAGCAGATTAGCTTTGAGGCTGGGATTAAAACCCAGGCTTCTAATTTCTCAGGCCAGGGATATTTTCTACAGTGTGTGTAGAAATATGAGACCAGATCAAATCTGCAGCCAGGCCCACTCTGGCCAGTAACCATGGCTGTCTGTGGCCACCAGACAGGAGTTCAGATCGGCTTGTAGTGGCAAGGGGCAACGGGTACCCGCTGCGAGGCTGGTGGCTGGGCCAGCCAGCCTTCTGCCTCCACCAAGGGCCTGGAGACGTTTGTCTCCTAAGATGTGTTCCCTGAATGTCAATGCTGGATTCGCCCTGGAGAGCCTGGTGAAGCCAGGCCCTGCAGCCAGAGCTGCTCTCCCCACCAGGCCCCACTCATGCCAAGAAGCCAGAGACAGTCTCCATGGAGGGCTGGGGCCTGGAGTCAGCCCCTGGGCTGGGCTTCCCCATGTGCCACTCAGGCTACACCTGCTATTGACAGCAGAGTCCATGCAAGGGCTGGGGTGCTCTCTGGAGCCATGAGCAGTGATCCATGAGCCTGGGCATGGAAAGAGGATATGAACTATTTATTTAATTCTTGAGACAGGGTCTTGCTATGTATCCTAGCTGGCCTAGAACCTGTGCTAGCCATCCTCCTACTTCTGCCTCCCCAGTGCTGGGATTACAGGTGGGTGCCACTATGCTCAGCTAGACACAGACATTTTTTTTCAAAAGCCTGGCCCAGCTATAACTTGCGAGGGACACCCTGCAGATAAGTGACAAGTACCAACCAGGACATACCCTGGTCTACTCTCCTCACAGAGTGGAGCCCAGGGCACCTGGCTGGAAAACCTGCATTATCCCTGATGCTCCGGTGATTTAGGGAGCAAATTCTTTCCTAGCCAGGGGCTCTGGCCACTGAAAACTTCATTCTTACTGCACCTGATCATGGTACATATGCTCAGAGAAGGAGAATAGAAGCAAAGAAAAGGAGAGGAAAAGGCAAGCTGGAGGGGACCTGGGAGCAGGGGGACGAGAACTTTCCACTCTCTGGTTACTCACGGCAGCCAAGTCCACTCAGGGCAGGCACCAATCACAGCTCTCGCCTGGCCAGGCTTCCTTACTCACCACTGCACCTAGTGGGCACCTTCTGTTTGCTTGGCATCACACCAGGGAGCACAGACAGATCCAGCCTCCACAGTCACTCAGTGCCATGGTGACCTTCATCATGCCCATCCATTCCACTGCCCCAGGCTTCCAGACCCTGGGACCCTGGCTTGTGACAAGGAAAAGGAGCAGGTGAAAGGCTGTCCTCTATGACAGACCTCCACCTCAGGTGCCTCTGCCCTACTGGGTCACTGAATGACCAAAAGTGGGGGGGGGGCTGCTGGGCACAACTTTCCTGGAATTTCTGACTCAACTTCTTGTAAGCTCAGTCTCTCACACTGGGTGCCCAGGCCCGAGGCCGGGCAGGCGGGCGCCTTGGATTGCATTACTGCTTTCCATCCTTCAGCTCAATCTCCTGACGCCCGCCCGGTAATGCCTCTGGGCGCCACATGGGGCCTCTGGGAGTTGCAGGCTAGTGGGTGGGTGATTGTGACTCAGGAGGCTCCTCCCAGACCTGGCTCCTCCTCCTCCCGCCCCTTGCCAGGCTCTCTCAGCAAGCAAGCTGCTACCACCGGGGACTGCTCTGTCCCTTTAGGTTCTGGCCAGGGCTCAGCCTAATGGGGTGGGAGAAAAGGGAAGACTTCAGGGGTGCCCTGCTCAGAGTCTATGTCAGTCACATGTCCCCCACCCGGCCTCCAGGGAAAGTGTGCATCACATCAGTGTCACAGGGAAGTCAGGCTACCTAGTAGCCAAGACCCTGGCCCAGGAAACCTTGTTCTCACAGATGGTCAGGTGCAGCCTGTAGCTAAAGCCAGAGGTATTTCCTCCCCCAACACCTTCTAGGACAAAACCCTTCTCAGGCATGCGCCCCACTTGGTTCATCCAAACTCTACTGATCCTTCAAACAGCGCCGTCCTTCCTTCCTCCAGGAAGCCTTCTCTGACCACTGAGGTTCCCAAGTGCCCTTTCCTACACCCAAGTGTCCCATCTAATTCTCAACACTGCTGCTGCGGAGGGGGAGGGAGAGGAGGGGGAGGGGGAAGGGGAAGGGGCAGAGGAGGGGGAGACGGAAAGCCACTGAGCATATATCCGATGCAGTATTGCCTTCATCCCTACAACAATCTGATGAGACAGGCGATGTTATTGCTGCATTTTTATTTTATTTTATTTTTTTGAGGTAGGGTCTCACTCTAGCCCAGGCTGACCTGGAATGCACTATGTAGTCTCAGGGTGGCCTTGAACTCATGGCAATCCTCCTACTTCTGCCTCCCAAGTGCTGGGATTAAAGGAGTGCGCCATCACGCCCGGCAACTGCTGCATTTTATCGAAGAGGAAGCAGAGAAGCCAAGCAACTTACTCTAGGACACACAGCCAGGGATTTGAACCCACGCAGTCAGACTACAGAGTTTGTCCTCTATATACACACAAGGGACTCCCCTTCCCCAACACACATCTTGGGTCATTCTTGAATGGGCTTCTCTCCATTGTACCAGAAGATGCCCCTTGGCACCCCAGCATGGCACAGGCATGGCTCTTGCTTCAAGGATCAATACAGAGCCAGCACATCAATTCTTTCAGTGTCAAACCAAAGCTTGGCCCATAGGTGGCAGAGCACATGTATGAGTGTGTGTGTATCAAGTTTAGGGCTGGGCTGGGGTTCCAATGTGCACCATGGGGCTAGGGCTGGGCTTTCTGTTCCCTTACACTCTCTGTAGGTCCCTTGAGCCTAGGTGGGGTCCCCTTTTGGTCTCCTGAGCCCACTGGTGCCTGGGGCTCTGGGTCTTTGAGGCAGATGCTTATGGAGCAGGAAAAGGGACTCAAGTCCTGGAGGGTGATTTATGGCTAGAGAGAACAAGAGAGAGACCCAGGGCCGCATAATGCGCACAAGGGCATTCCAGTCGATAAATTGACTTTTTCCGGAGGGGGGTCTGTAAACACAAGTGGTCTGAGCCTCGGCTACCTCTGTCTCCTGCTAGCTAAGGGGGTCTCTTTGGACAGAACTGGATAGAAAACCCCACAGCCATTGAAAATTTGCTTTCCACCTCCCCTGGAGAGGGAGACCAACTGACCCAGACAGGAAGGACTTCATCCAGGGCCACACAGCAGGGGAAGAGCAAGAGACAGTTCAACTCCCAGGCAGGAAGCTCCTGGGCCACCAAGCCCCAAGGCTCCCAACTTGCTCCAGCCCCCTCCATCAAGGCCAGGTGCTATGGAGCTTCTCCTGAGCATGCTAACATCAGCTTCAGCCATCTTTAAAACAGCCCTATGAGGATGGCATTACCACACCTGTAGTTTCAAATGAGGAAAGGTGAGTAGTCCAGGCCACAGACTTAGAGGAAGCATGGTGGGCGGTGGCTGTAAGCCTTTTCCAAGTACCAGACAGACATGCTATGTGCCCCCCCAACCCCCAAATCAAGGTCCCACAGAGCAGCCTCCATGGCAAGGAGTTCTGCACGTGAGAGGGGCCGAGAGAAAGAAAAGCCATCCCCACGCCCTGCAACACATGACTGACTACTTGCTCGAGTTCTCTCTTCTAGAGACGGCACATGCCGTGCGATGGCTTCTGCCATGGTGACAGAGGGCACAAAGAAAGAGAATCCCAAGGCTGGCTCTTCGGCTGAACGAAACAGAAAGGGGACCACAGATAAGTTCCCTGAGGACCGTGGGGCACATACTCCAAGGTGGGACCCAGAGTGGGTACTGACAGGACCACATTTTGGGAGAGGTTGAGCTGACACCCCTGCCTAGGTGCTCTGGCACCAGGAAATGTTCTTAGACTGAAAGTCAAGGTCGGCTTTGAGCATTAGTCTACTGTGCTTTCCTATGTTGTCTTAAAGTGGTATCCAAGACTCTCTAGATGTTCCTGGAGTGGATATCATGGTCCACCGTAGACAGTGACATCCTTGAGGCCTGGGGACCTGGGCCACCATGACTGACCTGGGCCCAGTCCTGCCTCTTAGCCTCCTAAAAAGGTATCCACCTCCCAGACAGTGGGTCCCACATAGAAAAGGGTTTCATAAATATAAAATGATGTGCACGTAGCTGGTTGTGTGAGTCTCTTGTAGGTCTCCCAGCCCCAAGTGTCACAGCTCATCTGAGAGCTAAAGAGTGGTGGCAGTCCTTAGCCTGGGCACAAACAGGGGAGTTTTGTGTGTGATTGTGGGTAGGGGTGGGCACTAGTGTATGTGTCTGTGTATGTATGGGGTGTGTGTCCTATGGCCAAGAAAGCAGTAAGGACAGTGGGGTTTAGTGTGTGTGTGTGTGTGTGTGTGTGTGTGTGTGTACCCCCAGCCCACTCCTGCCCAAGATGCTGCTGTCCCATACAGAGCCCCTCACCCAACGGGCCCTGCAGCCCCTTCTCCAGAAACTGCAGAGATCTCTTCTACTATGCCCCTCCCCATGGGAGACAGATGGGTGGGAGGGCACACCTCCAGACCCCAGCACCCCCACTGCTCTGAGTGAGCAGGGGCATGCTAGAGAGACCCAGGACTTCAACCTCCTGGGTCTGGGGTCAGCAGCCACTGCTCCTGGGCTGGCCCAGCACCACTTACAGACAACCTCTCCAAGTCCCTGTAGGGTGCCAGAACCCACCTTTAGCCTCCGGCAGACCACCAGCCTTGCTGAGGAAGGTGTTCTTACCCTTCCAACAGCAGAACCTAGAACTCCAGCCAGACCCTGCTCACAGCCGAGGATTCTGGGCACAGGCAGCAGGATGACAGGACACGCCTTCTCCGCAAATGGCAGGTCTCATCCTGAAGAGGAATCCCCAACAACACACAACGGACGGAGCTTCCCAGGCCTGGCAGTGACTCACTGTCCCCACATTACATTACATACACCTTTTTATACCCAAACACACTGCAACCACGCCCATATGACACTGCACACTGCCCATGGGTAGGCCGAGACACACACACAGCTGCATGCACCCACACTCCCTGCACAAAAGCTGCAAACCACAAAACACTCCAGTCCCCATGCACACACACACACACACACACACACACACACACACACACACACACCTACACCCCAGAGCAACATGACACCCACTCACCCCCTCTCTGCATACTGCTCAGTCTTCCATCCTTGCTCCACACACATTTAAGTGCACACTCTCACACCCACAGGCCCTCCCTTCCCCATGCTGGGGAAGTTGTGAGGTGCTAGGGGTATCCAGGTGGAGCTGAGAAAAGGGGGTGCAAAGAGGAGGAGGGGGTGTGGTGATGCTCATTTGCTAGGAGGTGCCTTTAAGCTCCCAGGGGTGGGCAGACCCTGCCTGATTTAGCTCGGCTGAGGAAAGAGGTGCGAGGAGGGTGGGGAGGGGGTCTCGAGGCAAGGTGCACCTACACCAGGTGACAGAGCAGCTCCCAAACTCAGAGATGCTAATCAGGTGGCTTTGTTACAAAGGGTGCTTCTTGCAGCCCAGTGCTTGGGGAAGAGAAGCGGAAACCAAAGGAGACCCAACAGCTGATCTATTCTGGCACTTACTAATGTTTGCCCTGTCTTTAGCCCGGGAAGATGGGGAAGACCTGGAGCCAGAGGAAGGGCTGAGCACTCCCTGCCCAGGCTTGTCTGCCTGCAGGGCACAGCGGCTGGGGCAGCGGGAGTTCCCATCAGATCCTGCGATCTACCAACTCCCAGGGAAGAGCAGGCAGCCAGCTCCAGGGTGCCAATCCTCCCCCCCCCCAAAAAAAAAGCCCTTATCAAAACGCCTGGGGCAAGGGAAAAAATCCCTGAGGCAAGATGCAGGGCCCAGTGCCAGCCCAAAGGGGGCAGGAGGTGGCGCCCCAGCTCCAACTTCAGGTCCCAACCAACCTGGAGGGGAGCTCGAGGCATTCCCTTGGCCCATGGAAAAGGCTCTCTCTGGGTAGGATTCTCCTGATGGTATATTTAATTTCCTTTGAAAAAAGGAGAAAGAAACAAAAGCGCAGAAGGAACTTGTTTGGTTTCATTTTGCCTTCACAGCTTAATGATTCCATTTGTGGAAGCTGTTGTGGAAACTGGGGGAGGGGCAGAGGATGCCAGCAGAAGTGCCAGCTCAGGCCTGGCAGAAGTCTTTTCCCTCTCCCTGCTCCCTGGGGGCCATCTGCCTAGGCAGCAGTTTCTCTGGGCCCAGGGCCACCAACCAAGTCCCAGGCCAGGACCCGGCCCCTCGGAAACCCTTTCCTGCAGACCTTAGGGCTCCAAGTTACCACCATTTATTTTGCACCCCACCCCTGCTAGTACTGTCCACTCGGAATTCACTAAGCTTGCTGTCCAAGCACCTGGGGCGAGAGGGATGCGCTCGAGGAAGGGAGAAAGGAAATCCATTTCATCCTGAGCCTGACAGAACCTTCCATCCAGAAGCCATAGCTGGGAAAAGCATGGGTTCCCAAAGTGTCCCCAACTCTTCTAGGAGGGAGTCCTACAGGCCACAGCACCTGGCTGGTGATGTCACTTATTCAAGACCAGTGCTGTGGGCCCCAGGAGGTTTGGAGCCACTTTGGGGCACAAGCCTGGCTGGTCTTCTGTCCCATCGCTCAGGTCCTCGCTCTCCTTCCTCCACCCTGCTACATACTGGTCCCAATCTACCGCAGCTACCTGCCACTCCTCCCTTCAGCCATCAGCCTTGGGTGTGGTACCCCAGTTTCAGCATTCTGGCTCCAGGGAAGTTCTCTAGCCTGGGGGTGGGGGAGCAGGAGGAGGTGAAAAAGCCAGAAGTACTACACTAAGGCAGGTGGATGAAGCCTGAGTTCAAAAGCTGACTGTACCCTTTAGCCAGAAGTGTGACCTTAGGTAACAGAGTATCTTTCCCAAAGCTCAGTTTAAAAAATGTGGTTTCAGGCAGGGGAATTGCTAAATCTTACAGAACTCCCAGTAGGCCTGGGGGGGCGGGGTTGGAGGCTGAATGGGAGGAGACAGATTACAGGAGACATTCCTCCCTAGGAGTGGTATTTCCACTTTAATGAGAAAGCCCATTAAGACACTTGATTTTCCATTGGTTTAAGCGAGATAGATGCTTGCTATGGTACCCAGGGAGCCAAGGACAAGCCACCACACCGCGGGCAACACAGGAAACAGACACACTAGGAAAACTTGGGATCTAATTGCACCCAAAAAAGAAGCATCATCAAGACCTGCGTTCCTCAACCACCTCAGCCAGGGGCTCAGGGAGGAAGGAGGGCTGGGGGGTGGGGAGGTGGAGAGGTAGGGTGAAAGGAGACTCCCCTGCCAGCCAGAACTTTTACAAGTCTCTTGGCCCATCACTTGCTGACATTTTCCTCTAAGGGTCTAGGATTTTAGGGTCCCTGCTTTGATTTCACCACCATCAAACCATATGGACTTAAAAAAAATTCTCAGTGGTATTTAAGAGCTCATTGCCATGTTCCCAGGATGGATGGGGAAGAGGAGAGAGATATCTGCCACTTGACAGGAGTCCACAGATACCTCACTGTAGGATGGGCCTCCCCTACCTCAGTCATGGATGGACTTCTCATGGCAACTGAGGGGAGGCTGGTGGAAGGACTGGCTCCCTGGGTGGCTGGAGTCAGCCTGGCTATTGTACACTTAAGCCTGCAATCTATGCCAACTGAAAGCAAGAGGTGGGGAAAGCCTACCCCCTGGCCTTGCTTTTCCCCATCAGTGGAATGGACCAGGAAGGATCTGGGTTGGTTAAACCCAAAAAGTATTGGGTGCTTGAACTTGTGGCATTGGAGAAAACAGGTTGTGTGGGAGGAAGGGGTGGGCTCTCCCCTCCCCAAAGGCAGCACATGATGGGCAAAAGGAAGGCTGCAGGCCGACCCCAGCAGCTGGTCCTTCTCCAGGCTGGTGGTGGGCAGGCAGCCCCGCAGTGCTATGTAATGAGCACAATTCCAACACGGCTTCTGCTCACTGGTGAGAAATCAAAGCTGGGTATTACAGGCCATTTCTGACTGGGCACTGTTCGTGCCCAAATCCATCAAAGCCCTGGGCCTGGGGTTTCTTCTACGGAAGGTGGGGGCAGAATGCTTTGTTAAGCAGAGAATTCAGGCCACCTCCAGCCTTCCTGGCCCAGCCCACCCACCCAGAGAACTCCAGGACCACCAGTCCTGTCTTTCTCCTAGAAGAACCCCCACCCTCAGTAACCTTGGTATCTATTCCCAATTTCATTGCCCTGCTGGTACAAAAACAGCTTCCCAAGACGAGATCCTGCCCATGAGCCATTTACAGAGACATCCCCTACCTTTCAATCACCTCAGACACCCTCAAACCAGAAACCAACACCCAATCCGGCACCTCCCACATCTTTTAAAGTGCCCTTTAAAACAAGACTGGTCATTCAGCAGCCTGCCTCCCCCTTCCCCATCATTACCTTCCAACTTCAAAACACTGCTTTAAATACCGGAGTCTACCCGAATCATAATTAACTTGGATCAAATGATTGAGTGTCGTAACTTTACAGCATAGGGCTTGGAAAAAAAAAGGTGGAGGACCTGCTCTCAGTCCTGACCGTGGGAATCATTGGTTCCACGGGAGCGGGAGCGACCTTTGGCTTTTGAGAAGTGGGGAGGAGAGCCGATGACCACAACGTGGGGGAAGGCTTCGTCATCTCCAGCACTTTCTGCTGTTTTCCTGCCCCATTCTCAGTCTCCACTCAGAAAGCACTCGAGGAGTCCCTCTGAGAGTCAAGGCGCCCCCCAAGCCCCCTCCCCACGACCAGTCCACCTGCTTGGGTTCCGGTACCGGGGAGGCTGGCTCCAGCGCGCCCTCGGCCTCCCAAGGAAGCAATGCCGGCTCCAGCTCCCGGGAGAGCTAAACGCGTCCACGGCGGGTTAGGGACTTTATGAAAATCAGGAGCCACCCACCCACTTTAAGACATGTTTTCTAGGTCCAGGGCAGATGCGGTGCAGAAGCAAGCGAACTTAACCCGGTCTATTTCGCGGACAGCAAGAATGTCAATGACCCAGTTAAAATTCGGAAAGTCGGCAGGAAACGAAAACTACGCTCCTCCAACCTCTCCCAACACACCAGTGCACA
This sequence comes from Zapus hudsonius, assembly GCA_004024765.1. NCBI lineage: Eukaryota > Metazoa > Chordata > Mammalia > Rodentia > Dipodidae > Zapus > Zapus hudsonius. The sequence goes on from PVHP010002602.1 coordinate 49,318, forward strand.
GTAACAAGCAACCAAGCAAAACACTTCCAAACCTGCGGACCTCCGCATCTCAGGAGAGCCATGCTGGCAGGACTCAGCCCCTCCCCCTTCGGTAGCCAGAGCCTTTCCTCCCGGGCTCAGGGTGGGTACGTGGAGGGGCACCGGGAGGGCTTCTGCTCGCTCCCGCTGATCTGCAAGCCCCAGCAGGAGGTGCCTGGATGGAACGGGACTCGGGCTACGGAGTTGCAGGCGAAAGGCAGCGAGCGCACACCTGGCTCTGGTAGCCACAGATTTTATTCTCTGGCACCCGGGGGTCCCCTGGAAGCGGGTCCTTGCTAAGGCGCAGACCCCCGTTCCAGGGAAAAGAAGCGATCCCTTACAGGAGTGAGCAGGCAGTTTCTGGCTTATTCCAAACTCCCCCAGGCCAAGGACTCTCCCCACCCCGTTAGGTGGCCGCGCCACCGCCCACTTGAGACGATCGGGGAGAATTTGCGTTCCAACTCGGGCGTCCCAGCCACTTTCCCAGCGCGCAGCGACTCTGCCAAGAACCACCCGAACTTCGGCTTGGGCGCAAAGAAGCGCCAGGGTCCCCTCGTCCCCCGCCCCGCGCCCGATCGCTCCCTACCTGCGAAGCTCGGCGTGGGATCCCAGCAGAGCAGCAGCGCCAGCAGCAGCGCGCCCCGCGCTCCGCTCCGGGCCCACATGCTCCCGCAGCCCGGCTCGGGCGCCTCTCCCTCGGGGCTCTCTCCCTGGCCCCAGCCTCGCCGCCGCCGTCTCCTCCGCCGCCGCCGCCTCCTCGCCGTCCTCCCCGGCGTCCGGCCGCGCCAGCCCGTGCCCACCGTGGGGGCAGCGGCAGCCACGCTGCGCGGAGAGCGGCTGGAGCGCTCGGAGCTCGATGGACACCCGGTGCCCGCTCGGGAACCAGGCTCCGGGAGGCGCGCCCCTTCTCTGCGCTTCCCCCGAGGGCTCGGCTCGCTCCCCGGGTGCCCGTGCCCAGCCTCCGAAGTTGCGCGGCCCCAGCGACGGGGAGTGTGCGCTCGGCTCCGGGGCGCTCGCAGCGGCCGGCGCCGCGCCGTGCGAGTCCGTGTGCGCGCCGCGCCTCTGCGCGCCCGGCCGCTCCCCGCGGCTCGGAGCCTCGCCCGCCCCGCCGCCAGCCACAATGCCCAGCGCCGCCGCGCGCCAGCCTGGGAGAGTCCGCCAGCGGGGGCGGGGCCGCGCACGAGGATGGGGCGGGGCCTGGGGCCGGGGGCGGGGCTAGGGGACCCATCGATGGGGGGTATCCGAGCAGCGGAACTGGGGGCCTGGCAAGGGGGGGACTCGAGGGGCGCGTCGGAAGATCCGGGTTGCTTGCTGGTGGAAGGTTGAAAGCTCTATGTTAATTAAGTCTTCGCCTCTGACTAAATGCAGGACTGTCACTTTTATGTCACCTCCTAAGACTTTCACAAGCCGGAGTCTTTGGGGAAAACATGTCTTAGAGCCAAGTGTAGGGGTTTACACCTGTAATTCCAACACTCCTCCCCAGGCACAGGCAGGAAGATCAGTGCAAAGTCAAGGGCAGCCTGATCCACGAAGCCCGGTTTACAGTTTGGGAATCTGGACCCGGATTAATATCCTCGTGGTTGGCTGGGCTGGGCTGCATGTCTGAGAGCAGAACTGCTTTCCAAAGTGTGGGGGAACTCCCTCTGGAAGGAGATCTCTTCTTAGAATGCTGTTAACCAGCCCCCTAAATGGTAGTGGGGGAATGGGGATGCTGTTATGTTGGACTCAGTATAAAACCTGGGCTCTGTTCCTTACCTGTGTGGCCTCAAATGAGTTAATCGTTTTGATATCGCCTTCATCACTATCGGCAGTAGAGTGAAGGGTAAATAATGACAATTGTTTCGTAAGGGGATGAGGAATAGAATGGGGAAAGTAGATATGAGAAGTGTCACACAAATGTCTCTATTTCCAAGATCCCTGGGGTAAGCCCTGACCACCCAAGGGTGGGTCCATAAGTTCGTGGGGTGATTGAGGTTTGGGGGAAGTCAGCAGATAAACTCACACTGGCAGAGAACTCCAGTGTGGCAGTTACAGGGTGGATGCAGCATTTTGCATATGTCTCAGCACTTTTCACAACTCTCTGAAGTAAATAAATTTATATCCCATTTTACAGAGGGGAGAACTGAGGTACAGAGGTGGAAAGCAAGCCGTGGGTACAAGATTACACAGCTTTGAGTGAATGAATGGCTGAGTAAAGAGGATGGGGAGATGAGATTTAAAAAAAACAAATCAAAACAAGGACTGGAGAGATGGCTTAGTGGTTAAGGCACTTGCCTGCAAAGTCTAAGGACCTGGGTTTGATTCCTCAGTACCCATGTAAAGCCAGATGCACTAAGTGACACATTCGTCTGGAGTTCATTTGCAGTGGCTGGAGGCCCTGGTGCCCCCATTCTTTCCATCTCTCCTCTCTCTCTCTCTCTCTCTCTCTCTCTCTCTCTCTCTCTCTCTCTCTCTCTCTCTCTCTCTGCTTGCAAATAAATAATTTTTAAAGCCCCCAAGCTGGGAACATCCTCCCTGCTTTCCTTGGACCTGTATTGGCTGTGAGAAGGGACTTTCAGCCAGTAGGAATGCCCCTGGTGCGACCTGACCCTAATTTGATGTCCACTTAGAATTTTTTATCATTGTGGAGCTGGGGTCTGGAATGTGTCCTGTTTTAGGAGGGGAGAGGCCCAGCCAAGTCCAGGAGCTATGGGGAGGGGTATAGTAGGACCATATCTGTCTGTCTCCCCCACCCCTGCCAGAGGCATTCCTAGATTAGAGAGGAAAAGGCTTGGGACCAGGTTGGTAGAGTGAGGGAAGAGAAGGAAGAGGGCTTGTCCTATGTCCCTAGGGACTGCCTGGGACTTACACATAGTCCCCTCTACCACATGCTAGGGATGGGGTCATCTATGGGAGGCAGCAGCTATAGACACCCCCCCACACACACACATACACTGCCCTCTCCCGCTGGCTCCCATGATCAAGAGGGTGGAGATGGGTGGAGTGGACTTCCAGAGGCAGGACTTTGTCCATCTGAAGAAAGGTCTCTGTGGGCAAAGGCAGGTGGGTTATTTTTAGCCTGGCCTAGAACAGCCCTGGAAGGGCAGTGGCTGATCACACCCAGCCGGCTCCACCTATTCCATACCACAAGCACACAGCCACACACACCCCAAGACATACCTGCACAGGCACTCACAAGTAAACATACAACAGAGACACACAGGTGCCAGATATGGTTCCTGAAACACCCCGTGTACAAACAGACATCTGCCTGGAGAGACGCCCACAGACCAAAGACACGGGACTCAAAAGAGCAAACACCTCGTCATCTAAAAACACACATAGGCAGATGACTGGGAAGACAAATAGGTATTTCAATACTGATGCACCTCCAGGAAATATATACAGCACACATGTACCAAGACTCACATCTGCTGGTCAGACCCTGGATGCAAGTGCAAGGTCAAGATGCTATGCTCAAGAGCTGAGTGGGGACCTCAGCAGAGCCTGCGGGCCCCTTCTCTCTCTCTCTGTCTCTCTCTGTCTCTCTCTGTCTCTCTCTGTCTCTCTCTGTCTCTCTCTGTCTCTGTCTCTCTCTCTCTCTCTCACACACACACACACACAGTTCTATCCCCATGTTTAGAACCTGTCTATTTAGTAACCTGGATCTAGCAGCCCTGCTGACTCAAATAACTTTCAGGGCTTAATTTCTGTCTGGGGAGCAGAGGATAGGGGTGCAAATATTTCCTCCCTCCTACCAGCCCCTGCTCTACTCTCCTGCTTGAAAACTCTCTCTACCATGGTGGAGGGAAGGTCCCAGGCAGGCCTGTTTTCATTGCTCCCCCTGGGAAGGCCCTCTCCTTTGTCTGCCCTCAGTACCAAGCTGGTCTCTTTCTAGCCAGCTTGCTCTCCCTCTATGACTCCAGCATCAGGGTAGGAACTCTTTGAGGAATCGCCCATAAATTCCTCCTAGCCCTAATATCCTGCAGCTGAACCACTCTGTGCATAAGCTGCGGATGGCTTGTTCACTACGGAACAGTTAGTGCCAAGTTTCTTGCACATAGTAGGGCAACTGATATTGATTGGGTAGATGCATTAATGATGCTGGTTGGAAGAAGGGTGATTGGTCAAAGACCTACAGCCTGGACAAGGGAAGGTGCCTGGGAAAACCACTCCTTCCATATCTTGGGCGGGGAGGGCGTCTGTGTTTGGCCCTAGTAGAGTAGAGCTGCTTTGAAATCAGCGCCTCCATCAGTACTGACGCTTATTGGAGGCTGCAGTTACTTCGGGGGGGGCACCCTCATAGTTCCTAAGCTGAGAAAGCATGCAGGTCTTGAAAATGGGGTCCAGTTGATGGCTTTGGTCCACCTGTTATTACCTACTGGGAGATCTTGGGGGCACTTACTAGACCTTTCTAAGCATCCGTTCCCTCCGTTCAAAATGGAAATAATAACCACCTCGTAGGACTAAAAGGAATGTGCAGACGTCCTCTACCCTGGCAGAATAAAAGCAACCTATTTTATAACAATTATGATTTGAAAGCAGCCATTCGGACTCCCTGCAGGAGCTGTTTGCAGCATCTCATCTCCAGCCCCGGCTGTGCTCTCAGGTGCCACCAGGCGGCGCTGCGGCCTCCGCCTGCCCAGCTGCCCAGGGTCTCTGCTGGCTCTCAGGGCAGCTAAGACAGTGGGGTCTCTGGAGTAGCTGGCAGACCCACGTGCCTGGGACCCTCTTCGGGGCCAGGGCCGGAGGGAGGCTTGCACAGGACTGGGGATGAGGAATCTTGAGAGGGAAGAATTAGGAATGAGTTCAGGAACCTCCCTGATCTGCCCAGGCCAGAAGGGACTCCAGACACATGTACCCTGGAAAGAGGAGGCAGGAATGAAGGCTTTACAAGTCTCTTTGTAGTGACATGAGCACAGCTTTGTCCACGCAACCAGATACTGTATTGAGTCCTTCAGATGCTGTCTCACTCTAGCCCCGGCTGACCTGGAATTCACTCTGTAGTCTCTGGGTGGACTTGAACTCACCACAATCCTCCCCTCTGCCTTCCCAAGGGCTGAGATTAAAGATGTGCACCACCACACCCGGCTTTTATGTATTTACTTGTTTATTTATTTATTATTTATTATGATGTGGGTATGCCAGGGCCTCTTGTTGCTGCATTTGCCGCTTTGCACCTGGCTTTATGTGGGTGCTGGGGAATTGAACTCAAGATTTGCAAGTAAGCTCCTTTAACTGTTTGCTCTCTCCCCAGCCTTCATGTTTTATAAAACTGAGATGAAAGTTACCATTTTAACTTTAAAAAAAAGTAAAAATTGGGGTTGGAGAGATGGCCCAGTGGTTAAGGCACTTGCCTGTAGTACCTAACAACCCAGTACCCACGTGAGGCCAGATGCACAAGGTGGCTTATGCATCTGGAGTTTGTTTGCAGTGGCTGGAGGCCCTGGCACACCCATATTCTCTCTCTCTCTCTCTCTCTCTTTCTCTCTCTCCTTGCAAATAAATAAATATTTAAAAAGAAAAATTTAAAGAAGTAAACTTTATTTTAAATCTTTTGAAACATTAATTTCTTTGCAAGGGGGGGGGGGGGGGAATAGAAGGACAGAGAACGGTGCACCAGGTCCTCCAGCTGCTGCAAATGGACTCCAGATGCATGCGCCACCTTGACTTTATATGTATATCTGACTTCATGTGGGTGCTGGGGAATGAAACTCCAGTTGTTAGGCTCTGCAGGCAGGAGCCTTAACCAACTGAGCCGTCTCTCCAGCCCCAGTAAACTTTATTTTAGGACAGGTTTTTCTGTTTGTTTGGTTTGGTTTGGTTTGGTTTTTTCAAGGTAGGGTCTCGCTGTAGCCCAGGCTGACCTGGAATTCACTCTGTAGTCTCAGGCTGACCTCGAACTCATGTCAATCCTCCTACCTCTGCCTCCTGAGTGCTGGGATTAAAGGCCTGCGCCACCAAGCCTGGCTCTTAATGCAGTTTTTTATTTTGGAAAAATTACAAATACAGTACAGAAAATCGTCCCATGTCCCTGTTCGGTTTCCTTTATTATTGTCTCACATCCACTTGGTTTATTGACTTCAGCTAATGAAACCCTGCGAGTACATGACCCTGAGCTGAAGGTCACGCTGACTCCCTCAGCTGTGCTTTCGGTCGGTTTGGGGATCCAGCGATCACCCTTGGGCTCCTGCTGGCTGTGACCATATCTCAGCCTTCCCCTGATGACCTCAGCAGCTCTGAGGATTACTGATCAGATATTGTATTTTATAGGCTGTCTCTTGCCTGAGATTTACCCCATCTCAACATCCACAATAATTTTCAACAAGGGGCTCAGAGTTTATTTTTTAATTTATCTTTGCAAACAATTTTATTTGTTAATAAACAATTTGTTTGTGAACAAATATGTACACGTATATATTGTATTTTGATCACATATCCCCTAACATCCTCACGTGTTCGCCTCTCACTCCGGCTGACACCTTCCTCCAACCATAGAAGAGAATGGCTGCCCTTCTCCCAGCACCTCTTAACTGTCATTAACTCCTCAGGGAGGGGTGGGGTCTCACGAGCTGCTTTTCCACGCATGGAGGAATGCTGACTGGCCCTATCTTGTGCAGGGTTTGTGCAAGTGACCACAGCCATTGTGAGTCCATGAGTGCAGAGGCCATGTCACGTCCAGATATCCAGATAGCAGAGCACCACAGCACTCCTCCCCATCCTTCAGCCCTCATATTCTTTCTGTCAGGGGATGCTGGGGTGGTGTAGGTCAAGGTCAAGGAAAGACAGGTTAAAGAACTAGCAGTCTCATGTTCTTGTCCAGGGTTGCCTCTCTCTTAAAAACAAAAAGGTAGATAAGCATGAGTGAGGTGTAACTTACACAGTGAAATGTACAGACCTTTTCATTTTATTACCAATGTCTTTCAAAGTGCAAAGTTCATACAGTATAACTTTTTTTCCTTTTGAGACAAGGCCTCTGTGGCCTTGAACAGTCTGATCTTTCTGCCTCTACCTCCCAAGTCCTGGGATTTCAGACAGGTGTGTGTCACAGCTACTGGGTTCTAGGCGTTCGTTTTGGCAAAGATCAGTTTCTCTCCCTTAGTTTCTTCCCTCCTTCCCTCCCCTCTCTTCTCCCTTTTTCCTCTCTCGCTTCCTTCCTCCTTTGGGTGTGTGAAAACATGCTCTGAGGTCAGAGAGCAGAAATCCTTACCTTCCACCCCACTTAAGGCAGGGGTTCTCATTGTTGCTCCCAGCTCCCTTTCGGGGATTCTCCTGTCTCTGCCTCCCTTCTTGGCCCAGCACGGCTTCAGGCTGTCACCTGGGAACTGAACGTGGAGTCAATTGGCAATGGCTTTTTCCACTGAGCTATCTTCCCAGTCCAAGATCAGTTCCTCGAGCTTTCATGGTTCATGTCTCCTAGGTTTCCTTCCAGAAGACCCCCACAGCCACTCTAGCCCAAGCTGGTCTCAAACTCATGGTGATTCTCTACCCCAGCCTCCCAAGTGCTGGAATTAAAGGCGTGCACTACCATGCCTGGCTTCCTTCCAGATTTAATTAACTATGTGTTTTAAGTCTCACCTATAACCATAGTTAATTATTCTTCCTGGAGTGTGAGATAGAGGTCTTCTCCACGTAATTAACCTGTTATTTCAATAGCTTCTTCATATATTAAATTATTTGTTTATTTATGCATCTGCAAGCAGACACACACACACACACCCACAGAGAGAGAGAGAGAGAGAGAGAGACAGAGAGACAGAGAGAGAGAGAGAGAAAGACAGACAGACAGATATAGAAAGAGAGATTGAGCAAGCCAGGGTCTCCAGTTGCTACAAACAAACTCCAGATGTATGCACTACTTTGTGCATCTGGGGAATTGAACCCAGGTCGTTAGGCTTTGCAGGCAAGTGCCTTAACTGCTGAGCCATCTCTCCAGCCCTTCAATGGCATCTTTTTTGGAAATATTTTCCTGACCCTGTTGAACTGCTTTGGATACTTTCATGAAACTCCAAGGCCACGGAAGTGTGGCTCTGTCTTTGGACTCTCAGGGGCTTTTAGTAATTTATTTATCTGCCTTTTTCCCAGTATATTACTCTATGTTTAGAGTTAATTTGTAGGCCTTCTGTCTTGTTTGTTACTTTAAGTATTATTTTGGCACTTCTAATTATCTGTTTACCTTAGAATCAGCTTGTTAAATTTTCACAGTGAAAATAAATCTTGTATGGATGAAACGTGCAATTATCTAAATATGAAATATTTGAAAACCACTATGTAATACGTCAGTTACATATCCAATGAGAAAAATGATACTCCAGAAATTTTATTTTTTTCCCCTCACATTAAAAAATAAGTGATTGACAGATGACTCAGGGGTTAAAGGTGTTGGCTTGCAAAGCCTGCTGGCACCCAGGTAAAGCTAGAAGCAAACAGTACAAAAGAGGAACTGGAGAGATGGCTCAGTGGTTAAGGCACTTAGCTGTGGAGCCCAACAACACAGGTTCGATTCCCTGGTGCCCATGTAAGGCCAGATGTGCAAGGTGGCACATGCATCTGAGTTTGTTTTCTCTGACTCTCTCTCTCTCTCTGTCTGTCTCTCTCTTGCTTGCAAATAAATAAAATATTTTCAAGCAGAGAGATACAGAGAGAGCAAGAGAGAGAGAGAGAGAGAGGGAGAGAGAGAGAGAGAGCACACTAGGGCCACCACCTTGTGGGTCTGGCTTATGTGGGTCCTGGGGAATTTAACCCGGGGCCTTAGGCACTGGAGGCAAGTGCCTTAACCGCTGAGCCATCTCTCCAGCCCTTATTTATTCATTTTTCAATCAGAGAGAGAGAGAGAGAGAGAGAGAGAGAGAGAGAGAGAGAGAGAACACCAGGGCCACCACCTTATGGGTCTGGCTTATGTGGGTACTGGGGAATTGAACCCAGGGCCTTAGGCACTGGAGGCAAGTGCCTTAACCACTGAGACATCTCACCAGCCCAATAAAATATTTTTTAAAGTACAAAAGAAAGTATAAAAGTATCTGGCATTTGTTTTCAGTGACAAAAAGATCCTGGTGTGCCCATACACACACATGCAAATAAAGAAATAAAAATATATTTACTCCAGCGTGGATTAAAGGCACACACCTTTAATCCCAGCACTCCATCAAAATGGGAATGATCACACACCTAACTCTTAGTCTTATGACCTGCTATGTTTATAATCCTTCAAGAATATGTCTCTAGGGCTGCAGAGATAGCTCCATTGGTCAAGTGGTGGTCCCACAAGCACGAGGACCTGAGTTCGGATCCCTAACACTCATGTAAAAATCAGGTGTAGTGATGCATGCTTGCAATCCCAGCGCTGGGGAGGCAGAGAGAGGAGGATTCCTGGGACTTGCTGGTCTGCTCCTCTAGCAAATGGATGAGCTGCGGGTTCAGTGAGAAACTGTCCCAAAGAAGAAGGTGGAGAAGGACTGAGGAGAAACCCAACATTGACCTCTGGCCTCTACATGTACACACCCAAATAAATGAATAAATAACTGAACAATTTAAAGCATTTTTCTTCATTTCTTTTCAAGGAGAGAGAGGGAAAGAGAGAGGGGGCAACAAGGCCACTGTAATGAACTCCAGAAGCAAAAGCCACTCAGAGCATCTATCTTCACAAGGGCACTGAGGAATCGAACTCCAGGCCATCAGGCTTTGCAAGCAAGTGCCTTTAATGCCTGTGCCATCTCCCCAGTTCCAATAACAAATCTTTGAAAAAGCAGGAGTGGCGGGCTGGAGAGATGGCTCAGCGGTTAAGGCACTTGCCTCCAGTGCCTAAGGCCCTGGGTTCAATTCCCCAGGACCCACATAAGCCAGAACCACAAGGTGGTGGCCCTGGTGCTCTTTCCCTCTCTCTCTCTCTCTCTCTCTCTCTCTCTCTCTCTCTCTCTCTCTCTCTCTCTCTCTCTCTGCTTGAAAATGAATAAATAAAATATTTTTTTTAAAAAGCAGGAGTGGCTACTATGAGACAAAGTATATCTCATATAAAGATATAAAAAATACAAGGGATCAAGAGGGGCATTAAATATTGATATTAGGGATAATATATCAAGAAGATACAGAACTTTTAAATACATATATATCAAATTACAGAGCTTCACAATACACAGAGGGAAAAACAGATAAAACTAAAAGGAGATGTAGAAACAGAGAGTTATGTAATTGTAGTTGGAAACGTTAACATTCCTCCTTGGGCAGCTGGAAGGACTGGTTGGGAGAAAACTGAAAAGCATGGAGGGGGTTTGAGCAGCACTGTTAGTCTAAAGGATGCAATATTTATAAAAATGCCACATCTAACAGCAGTATGATAATATGCCATTCTCTCTCATGCTTATGGAAGATCAATGAAATTAGACCACATTTTAGACCATAAAGCAAAGATCAACAAATTAAAACAGCTGAAGCTCTAGTCTGTTTGCTGATCACAATGGAATCAAACTGGAAATCAATAACAGAAAACTAAGGAAAAGTATCCTAATGTGAAGAAAGTAAATATTTAAATAACCCATGGGTCAAGCAGAAAGTCTCAAAGGGGGGGAATTAAAACACTCAGCGTCGAATGATAATGAAAATACAACTCTGTGGGTTCATCTTCTTTGTCAATGAGACTGATTTAGAATCATCTAGAGGCTCACCTGTGGGGATGTCTGGGAGGAAGTTTCCAGAGAGGAATAGCTAACGAGGGAAGACCAGCCTGAATGTGTGGGTGGTGTCAGCCCATGGGCTGGGGTCTAGGGTTGAATAAAAAGGAGAGACTTATCTGGGCATCAGTTTTCATCTCTCTCTGCTTCCTGACTGAAAAGACAACTTGAAGGACCTTGAGCTCTGGTGGCCACACCTTCCCCACCATGATGGACTGAATTCTCTCAAACTGTAAGATAGAGGGCTGGAGAGATGGCTTAGTGGTTAAGGCACTTGCCTCTAGTGCCTAAGGCCCCTGGTTCAGTTCCCAGGGACCCACATACGCCAGACCCACAAGGTGGTAGCCCTGGTGTGCGCTCGCTCTCTCTCTCTCTCTCTCTCTCTCTCTCTCTCTCTCTCTCTCTCTCTCTCTCTCTCTGGATCTCTCTGCTTGAAAATGAATAAATAAAATATTTTTTAAAAAAGATAGATCCTTTCTTCCCTCCTTTCCTTCCTTTCTTCCTTTTTCCTTCCTTCCTTTCTTCTCTCTCTCTCTCCAAGAGTTTAAAAGTTCTATATCTTGATATATTATCCCTAATATCAAATGAACTGCAGATGCATGCACCACTTTGTGCATCTGGCTTTACGTGGGCACTGGGGAACAAAACTCAAATCATTATGCTTTGCAGGCAAGTGCCTTAACCACTGAGCAATCTCTCCAGACCCATTCCTCCCTTCTTTAGCGGCTTTGCTCTTTTCCTAAGCTACTTTTATCAGAGCAATGAGAAAAATAACTGACACAACAATGTAGCAAGAAGGGAAGGTGCAGGTAAAATAGTGTTCAGAGGGAAACTTACATTACTGCATCTTTACATTGGAAAAGAAGAAAAAAATTCAAGTCATTTCATTTAGTGACGCCCATCACTTATTTGGAGTGTGCTGTTTAATTTCCCAATAGGTGACATTTTATAGGGTGTTTTTTTTGTTATTGATATCTCATTTACATGTTGCCATAGAGCAAAGTTTCATGATTTGAATCTAAAAAAATACTGGTCTGGAGCCAGGGTGGTGGCACACATCTTGTATTCCAGCACTTGGGAGGCAGAGGTAGGATTGTGTGATTTCAAGGCCAACCTGAGACTACATAATGAATTCCAGGTCAGCCTGGGCTAGAGTGAGACCCTACCTCAGAACAAAAAATTAGTTTGTTTTCTGCATGAGCATCTATGGTCTTTTAATGTGCACATATGTAAATAATTTATTCAGAAGTAGTCTATAAATATCAGTTTGTTAGTTTTTTAGCTAAAAAATAAATTATTTTGTTCCAATCTTTATCTTTACAAAATTTAAACTCTACTTGTTCTATCAAATACTGAAAGAACACTTAAAATACCCAAATATTTCTTCTTTTAATTCTGTGAATGTTTGTATTTAAGGCCTTGTTATTAAGAAGACAGAGATCCAGGAATGTCCTGGCTTCTTGATGAACTGATGTAATATACCCTGTCGTTGCTGGTAATGAATCTCGCCTTGAAGGTCTGATCGTAATATCACAGCAAAGTTTTTTCTTATGTGATATGCAAATTTGCTTTATGTTACAGCACAATATTATAAACAGAAAGTATAGTTATATCTGAGCAATAAAAGGCAAGTAAATCAATATGAATTTACATATTCATTGTGCAGAGACCAGAGCATATACTTCAAAAATGTTAGCAGCTTTACTGAAATATAACTAACATGTGATCAACTGCATATATATAATATATAATATATATATGTTTTATATATATATATATTTTTTTTTTGAGGTAGGGTCTCACTCTATCCCAGGCTGACCTGGGACTCACTCTGTTAATCCCAGGCTGGCTTCAAACTCACAGTGATCCTCCTACCTCTGCCTCCCGAGGGCTGGGATTAAAGGCATGTGTGTCACCACGCCCAGCAACTGCACATATATACAATGTCACAATCTGCTAAATTTGGGGTGTACCATTACCACCATAGTGAACATACCCATCACTCCTAAGTCATCTCCTGCACTGCTCTAACCTCTCCCTCTCACTCCACCAGGGACCCTCACTGTCCCTGCTCTGTCACTCCATGTTAGTTTGTAGTTTCTGCAAAAAAACAAAAACAAAAAAAAAAACCCCTGTATTTTGTGGCTCATGCTTTGTATCTACACATCAATTTTGGAAGATCTAATATCTTAATAATCTTAGATATTTCATTATATCAGCAAAGTTTTATCAGTTTTAGGTGTTCAGGAATGTCACATCTTCTGTCAGATTTCTCCTCATGTGGCTCATATTTTTAAAAGTGTGTGTGTGTGTGTGTGTGTGTGTGTGTGTGTGTGTGTGCACGCGCGCGAGCCAGGATCTCTGGCCACTGCAAACAAACGCTAGATGCTTACACCACCGCTTTCTTTCTTTTTTTAAATTTTTTATTGTATTTAATTTTTTATTGTATTTATTTTTTATTATTTATTTTATTTTATTTTTTAAATTTAAAAAATTTTAATTTATTTTTATTTTTATTTTTTTTTACCACCGCTTTCTGTATCTTGCTTTACCTGGTGTTAGGCGATGGAGCCCAGGCCAGCAGGCTTAGCAAGCAAGTGCCTTTATCCACGGCGTCATCTCCCAAACCCTGCATCTCTTTTAATGCCATTGTACATGTCATTTAAAACACTTTAATCTTCAATTATTCATCATCAGTATATAGAAATACCATTGACTTTCTAACATATTGATCTTACATTCTGCAACCTTGCTACACTTACTTATTAATTCTTCTAGTTTTTCTGTCAATTCATCAGATTTCTGTTTTTATACAGACCGTTCCTGTTGTCATTTGTGAATAAAGATGGATTTATTTACTTTTTGTTAACTTGGCTTTTCTCTTTCTTTTTAAAAAATATTTTATTTACTCATTTTCAAGCAGATAGAGAGAGAGAGAGAGAGAGAGAAAGAGAGAGAGCGAGCGCGCACCAGGGCCACCACCTTGTGGGTCTGGCTTATGTGGGTCCTGGGGAATTGAACCCGGGGCCTTAGGCACTGGAGGCAAGTGCCTTAACCTCTGAGCCATCTCTCCAGCACGCTTTTCTCTTTCTTGAACCTGCTGATGGGCCTGGCTAGAATCTGAAGAAAGCTCAGTCCAGAGTGGACATCCTGGTTGGCACTTTATCTGCATCTCGCCTTCATCACTAAATATGTTTGATATGTTTTCACAGTGTCCTTTGTCATATCAAGGAGGGTACCTCTAGTCTTTTCTGAGCTTTTTTTTTTTCAAGGTAGGGTCTCACTCTAGTCCAGGCTGACCTGGAATTCACTGTGTAGTCTCAGGCTGGCCTTGGACTCATGGTGATCCTCCTACCTCTGCCTCCTGAGTGCTAGGATTAAAGGCATGCACCACCACACCCGGCTAAATGCTGAGAATTTTATCAACAATGTATTTTGTCAATTTTTTTTCTGCATTCATCAAGGCAATTCTATGGGTTTTCTATTTTAGTTTTCTGATATGCTGAATCTCTCGCAGACTGTGCCCATACTTGGAAATGGGTTTTCACAGATGTAACCCTTAAGATGAGGTGCCAATATGGTCTTAATCCACTTTGTCTGATGTCTCTGTAAACAGGGTAAACTTGGACACCGACACACACAGGGCAGTGACGTGAAGACACACAGGGAAGGAGGAAGGTTGGGACACTGCAGTGGGAGGCCAAGAAACTGCCACCGAGGACTGCAGCCACCTGCAGCAGCTTGAAAAAAAAAGACAGGAAGATTTGTGGGGGATATTCATGTGGCATATGGCCATGCCCGAACCTTGAACTTGGACCTCAACATGAATGTTTGAAGCCACCTCGTGTATTTTGCTACTGAGGTCTCTGGACATATATACAAGCACCTGCAGAAAAATGTCACTTTTGAGCTGGGAAGATAGCTCAGGGCTTGCTTGCAGAGCCTGTTGGCCTGGTGTTCAATTCCCCAGTGCCCATGTAAAGTCAAATGCACAAAGTGCAGCATGCATCTGAAATCTGCAACAGAGATATTGGCATGCTTGCTCTCTCTCTCATATATATATGAAGTGCTCATATATATATATATATATATATATATATATATATATATATATATATATATATATATGAAGAAAATGTCACTTTTAGTGACCTCAAATAAGTGTCCCGCCCATTCTGAGGTTCCTTACTAAAGACCTCCCTCTGGTAGGAACCCTGGGCAACAATAGCCTCATTCACAGAAGCTCCCAGGTTTCCTTTTGGCTTTGGTCCTGCTCCCCTAATCCTGCCCTGTTTTCATCCTCTAAGAACCACATCTGCCCCTCCCCAAAGAGCACCTGTACCCCAGGGGAGCAGACAACTCCTCATCCTCCTGGGACCTATCACAAAATTCTCCCTGCCTCTCCTTTTGTGGAAGGACACTGTCAGCCCCAGGGCCACCTTCGCAGACATTGAGACTCCTGGAAGTTGAGTGACCTGCAGGAGGCCAGGTGTCTTCCCAGGTGATGTCACACATCATGTGCAGCTGTGACCCAAAGCCTCTCCCTGTCCTGGGTCATGCTGCTTGTTGGCCACACCCTGGTTTCAGTTCTCCCAGGCTATTGTGGGACACTGTGTTCAGGCTCCAGGAGCCGGGCAGGAAGATCCCCAGGGCTGGTGTGGGCTTTTCCTATTGAGTGGTCACTGATCACGTGTCTCTCACTGAGCTCTCTCCACAGGGAAAGCACCCAGCAAAACAGAGATATTGCAACGAATAGGGTGCATCCCAGGAACTGTGCTGTTCTGGAATGGCCCATTCATTTCCCCTCTTTCATCAGCCAGTCTAGAAACACTGGCAAAAGCCACCTGGATTTTGCCAGAGCTGGACAGGTCCTCGGGAGGCCTGGGATCAAGTTCTGGCTTGTTGCCTGGCCCCTAGTTTTACTTAGGTAGGTCACCCCTGATGCTGATGGTCCCTGGGTTCCTTGTTCAGGTTACCTCATCCCCTCCAGGTACCTGCAAGCAGGTGGCTCCTCAGACAGGCCAGGAACTCCACCAAGGCCACAATAGACAGCAACGAGGGACTCAGTAGAGTCAGGCTGTCCCAAGATGCTGCCACTTCCTTCTTTGGGTCTCAGTTTCCCTAAATGTGAAAAGAGGGACTGGATGGCTCTTGGCCCCTCCTTGAAATACACAATGCTGAGGTGGTTCTGGAACTCTTAAACTCTCTTCTCCATTGGTTACCAGGGATCCTTTAAGGTGTCACCCATTCAACTTTGGGGGGACACAACTGTGATCCCAGCACTCAGAAAGGGGAGGCAGGAGGGTCAAGGTTATCCCCAGCTACACAGTGAGCTCCAGGCAAGGCTGCTGGGCTATAGAAGAGCCTGATTTAAAAAAAAAAAAAAGCAGCCTGCAAGAGCTTTTGTTTGGGCAGCACTGAGGGCGGGTGGTGGGCAGTGGAAGGGTTGAATTGCCTGGGCATGAATATGGCAGGACAGGGGTGTCAAGCTGTGACCCTGAGCTGATCCCATTGGAAGATCAGGACAGATCATGATGAAGTCGGTCTCTGCTTCTCAGGCCCATGTCCTCGGCTGTTATCCAGAGCCCATGGGCGCAGACACCTGCTCCATTCTACCACATTCTTAGCTTCCTGGGCCTCAAAGAGAGACACACACCTGCATCTTAACAAGATCTGAGCCGAACACAAGGTACAGAGGAGCCAAAGGCATGCAGTGTTGTGGTGCAATTGTAGATATTGTGAAATGCAGCCGGAGAGATACGTTAGGACAATTAGTGTCTCAATGGGACCTCAAAGCCTTCCTGGAATGCAGTGATTCACTCCCGAGGGGGACAGGCACCTGAAGGGATATCATGATTCCTGGGCCACCTGTTTTGGGAAGGGTGGAGCCACTATCTTGTTCTTGTCAATAGTACCTTGCCTCCTTTCTCTGGTAGGACTGATGGTCTCTCAATACCCATCCCAACCCCCTCATTCGATCAACATGGACACGAATCCCAGAGACAGCAGTAACAATGCCTGAGGTCACACAGCAAGACAATGGCCTATATATGTATGGACCCAGTAGATAGTTGAGCCTCTGATTCCCAGGCTTTACTGCACCCCAGTTTTTTGCAAACTGCATTCCAGGGGGAGCCCCAGGCTTCCCCGAGCATTCGTTCAGAAGCAGTTGCAGAAGGGAGAGCTGTGTTTGGGACCTCCAGGCTTCCCACCCACCTGCTTCAGACTGGTTTTCACAGTGGGCCCTGTTTAAAGAAAGAGCCTACCACTGAAAGGAAACCGTCTTGGAACCTCAGTGAGCCTGGGTCAGGGGCACGAGGAGTCGGAGGCTATGGAAGGGTGGAGGGGGCACCTCTGTGAGGTGGTGTCAGCAGCATTGGCGGTGGCCCAGCTATGGATTGTGCCGGGGGGGTCTCCTCGGGGGAGAATCTGGTGTATCATGGCTGGACACGCTCAGTACCAGCTACAGGAGGAAAACGGGAGAAGAAAGTGAAGCACATGCTTCAGGCTCTGTTTGTTGGTTGAACACATGAAAAGGACAAACCATTTTTTTGTGTTGTTTTTTTTTTTAAATGTAGGGTCTCGCTCTAGCCCAGGCTGGCCTTGAACTCACTGCGATCCAACTACCTCTGCCTCCTGAGTGCTGGGATTAAAGGCGTGCGCCACCACACCAGGCTTCCTGTATATCTATCTATATCTATATCTATGTCTGTCTGTCTGTCTGTCTGTCTGTCTATCTATCTATCTATCTATCTATCTATCTATCTATCTATCTACAGGACTAGGGATGGGACCCAGGGCTCTCGGCATGCTAGGCAAACACTTTCTTGCTGAGCTACACCCCAGCTAAGATGAGCCTGATCTGGAACAGAGAGGCCATGTTCAGACAGAGAAGAGCGTTTAAAGGCAAACAGGAAATAAGATGCTTGCAGCCTTCACTTAATGTGTGACTCTGCAAGCCCAGAAATCCATGCGGCGGGCGGCCCTCTCCTTGAGGGGCCTAGAGCATCACCCACAACTCTGCTCTCTTTCTTCCTACAGAGGCCCCACATCAGGCATGGGGCATAAGAGGGGATCCAGGAGAGCCTTACTTCTGGGCAAAACAGGCACAGAGAAGCCAAGTGAGTCTCCCAAGGCCACACAGCCATTCCAGTCGATCAGGACAGTGCCTAGAAACTACTTTGTTCAGAATTATCTGCTCTAGGTTTTCACTTTGGGATAATTATCAGGTCAAAGGTGACTTCAAGGACCTGGGAGTGGGGAATTGTCCCATGAAAATATACAGAGAACCCAGGGACATAGAGAATGTCACAGGCCAGGCCAGCTGATCTGGTTCCTTCCTTGACCTGGGGAGGACAGGGAGCCAGCATTCTCTGACTGGGCAGATCCATGTGTCACGTTGAGCAGGTCCATGTATGTGGTGGGCAGGCCTGTGTGCACTGCATTGGCCAGTTCTGTGCTGAGTCAGGCGGTTCCAAGATTTGGCAGCCTGGGGTAGACCCTGCATACTGGTAACTCGAGCTGGCCATTTCCAGTATGAACTCGGATTGTATTTCACTGGCCTGTGTGTCTCCTTTCTGCAGTTTCAGGGATGACAGGTGCAGTGTACATCACATCTGAGAAGCTGTCCGGCTTTGTGCTCCCCTGGGAGCCTCCTCTGGCATGCAGCCTCAGGAACGGTGCTGTGGTTTGGGCAGGTGACCCCCACCCTGGGCCTGTGGGGAGGTGAAGTGATGGAAAGGGGGCAGGAAGGGAGCGATGCTTGCTTTGCATGTCTAGCTATACTGAGGATCTCTCTGGGTATGGAACCTGCTGACATCCCAGGAAATGACATCAGAACCTTGTAAAGAACCCCAATTTATACACCCCAGCCCCAGACTCTGGAAACCTCAAATACAATATACTTACACCCTTAGAATCATAACGCATTTCCCCCTCATGTTGGGCAAACACAGAGAGTTTGGGAGCAGACAGATGGGGTCCTATGTGTCCTTGGGGACAAGAAGACATCCTAAGGTTACATCTATCTGATTCACTTGATGGGCAATACATATTCTTTTTTTGTTTGTTTGTTTTTGACTTTTCAAGGTAGGGTCTCACTCTGGCCCAGGCTGACCTGGAATTCACTATGTAGTCTCAGGGTGGCCTTGAACTCATGGTGATCCTCCTACCTCTGCCGCCCGAGTGCTGGGATTAAAGGCGTGCGCCACCACGCCCAGCTGGATAGTACATATTCTAATGCTGAATTGAAGCCAACATTGGAGACTTTGACACTGTCTAGTAGTGATATAATGCAAGTCACATGTGTCATCATTTTCCTGAAGGTATTAACAAATACTGTCAAGAAAACATAGTTCCCCTATGTGACAAATCTTCTAAGGCATAGGAAAAATAATGAGCTCTGTGGTACATATTGGATGAGACCAGCAGGAGAGCCATAACCCATCTCAGTTATGAACACGGACGAGGCAAACATGATGTGAAGAGAGGCAGACAGTCTTCAAGGAAAAGGCAGAACCAACAAAAGCTGAACCAGACACCAGGGAGAATTCCTTCCAAAGCTGCTCCTTGGAAAATGGCAGTTACAACAAAGACGTAGCCGCCATGTGGACAAAAGGGAGAACAAGGTATAAGACGAAAGTGAGGCGCTAAAAAGTGTCACTGAACAGGGGTGTGGTGGCACATGCTTTTAATCCAGCACTTGGGAGGCAGAGGTAGGAGGATCACCATGAGTTCAAGGCCACCCTGAGACTACACAGTGAATTCCAGGTCAGCCTGGACTAGAGTGAGACCCTACCATGAAAAACAAACAAACAAAAAAAAAAAAACCAAAAATGTTACCAATGCAGATTTTCCAGCTATGAAAGCAAATAGCATAGGTCATTTTAAATTTTACAGTGGCCATATTAAAAACGTAAAAGGGTGCTAGGGTCAAGTACTCAGTCAATGAAGTGCTTTCCTCACACGAGCACCTGAGGTCGGACCCCAAGCCCTCATGTAAAAGCCAGGGGTGGTGATTGATACCTGTCATCTCAGCTCTGGTTAGTTAGTCTGTGGCCAGCTCTAGGATCAGTGAGAGACCCTGTCTCAAAGAATACAGTGGAGGGGCTGCAGAGATGGCTCAAGTGGTTAAGGTGATTGCCTGCAAAGCCTAACAACCTGGGTTTGATCCCCAGTACCCACATAAAAGCCAGATGCACAAAGTGGTGCATGCATCTGGAGTTTATTTGCAGCTGCTGGAGGTCCTGGTGTGCCCATTCTCTGTCTCTCTGGCTCTGTCTCTCTCTTTGCAAATAAGTAAATAAAAATATTAAAAATAGAAAAATAATATCTCTCTCCATATATAATATACATTACATATACTATATATACATATATATTACATATATATGTAACATATTATATATATTATATATTATATATATATTATTACAGTGGAGAGGAATGGAGGAAGACTTCTGGCTCCCTCATGTTCATGCACACATGTGTATACACACTAGCACACACACGTGATCACTTGCATATGAACATGCATACCACACACACAAAAAAAGAAAAAAAAATTAAGGTAGAATTAACTTTGTTAATTTTTATTTAACTCAATATGCCCTAAAATACCATTATTTCAACATGCGTTTGAAATGAGAATGATTCCTAGTTATTACATTCTTTTTATGTTAAGTCTTTGAAATCTCACTTCAATTTGGACACTAAAGTTTCATTAGAATTATTTGATCATGATGTTTAGATTTCATAAAATTTACCTCAAATCAAGTACCCACGTTGTACCAAACATATTAAAAAGTTTTCTAATAAGCGAATCAAGTGTTCCTTTTTAAATTTAAATCAAAATTAAATAGAATTAGAAGATCAGCTCCTCAGGGACGCTGGTCCCATGCCAGGTGTTCAGTGGCTATCCTTGGCCCTGACTACTGTGGCCACAGAACACACCTCTCTCCTTCCCTCCGGCCTCTGCTGAGCAACCTGGCCACTTCCCAGAAGTCCCTGGTCCTCAAGGACATGACTCCAGCTACCATTCCTATGGGAGCCCTGGATTTTCATTCCCCAACCTTGACAGTCTCTACCTCCCTAATGGTGGCTGGCTCGTGTCATTTCTCGCCCTTGCAACACATGAGCACTGGTTCATCAGCAGCAGTGTCCGACCCAGAAACGTCCTTCCCTTCGCCCAGCTCTACCAGCTCGGCCTCATCCCTTGTTCTTGTGGCCTAGCTTGTAGACAGGCAGATACAACCAGGATAGGCTGTCGGGAACTTCCTGTAGGGCGATGGGCCCACAGAGCCTTGCTTTCCAGCTTCAGAGAGCTGACCCCCTGGGGGCAGAGGAAGCGACAGTTAGGTGTTAAGAGACCAGGGCAACCAGACTACCCTCTAAGCACATGTTTTAATGTGTATACCCATATAGTAATGCCACTCCCACTTCTGGCTAGAGACACTTCTCTTTTCAGATGGCCATGACTATTGGGGTGACTCAAAAGTCACCACAGTGCTGAGAAGAAGTGACAGTGGAGTGTTCAGCACTGAGACATCTCTATCACACCCATAAGGGTCAAGGCTCAGGGTCCATTGTGGAAGAGGTGGTGGAAATATTGTAAGAGTCAAAGGAAGGGGAGGACTGCTTACAATGCAATCTTGACGTTAATATGACCTCACAGCACCAGACACTACCTTCATAATGGGAGGAAAAGATGTCAATGTCAACATAGAAGAGAGAGTAATTGGAAAGAAGGATTCAGTGGAGGGGAGATTTGAGATGGGGAGAGTGGGGGTAGGGTGGAAATTATCATGGCTTATTGTCTATACTTAGGCAAGCTGTATATGAAAACTTAAAAATAAATAGAGGCCAGGTCAGTGAAAAAGGCCCACCGAGATCAAGAAGGGTGATCACCTCAGGAGATCAAATGCCTCCTCTCTGGGCCTGACTTCCCTAAGCTCTCATAACTTCACCTTCCCCACCTTCCCAATGCTATTGCCTAGTGCTCTGAAGATGGTGACCCATGAGGGGACCACAGGGTGTGCCACCCAACCCAGCACACATCTGGACCACCCCTAGTAACCCTTGGAGCACTTGCTCGGCCACACCCTAGGGCCTCCTTGCTATGGATGCTGTGATAGGGTTCTTTAGAGGAACTGAACCAATAGAATGGATACACATTGTGAAGGGGTGTTGTTAGATTGGTTTACACAATAGAGGCTGGGCAGTCCAACAATGGCTGTCTGCAGGCTGGAGAGGCTGAGAACCCAATAGCAGCCCCCATTTGGCACTAGAGGCCTGGAATTCTGAGTTCAAGTCCCAGAGAGCTGTTGAGCTACAGTGTGTACCGTCAGGCTACAGGGCCAGAAACAACCAGGGAGATGCACACACCAGGGCAGCCAGGCAAAGGATAAGGCCTTTTTCCTGGAACCTCCTTGTATAAAGGCTGTCAGGAGAAGCGCTGCCCACCCTGAGGGAAGGTCTTCCTCCCTCAGTTAATCCTTCCTGGAAATGCCCAGTATCTCTTGCTTGATGTCTGATCTGATGTCAACAGTCACAGATGCCTACTTTGGTCCAGTGGAATCAGAACCTTTGAACCGCAGACATGGGGATGTCACCATCAGCGTACACCCTGCCAGTTCCTCATCCTAAAATAATGCCAATGGAAGAGGAAAAAGAGGAAGAGGAGGAGGAGCAGGGAGTCAGGGGAAAGAGAGAGCTGTTGTTTATATTCACAGAATGGTTACACCATAATTTGTTCAGCCTGTCCTTTAATGGTATTTGTGATGGTTAAGCTCTGTTGTCAACTTGGCCTGTTTAGTAATCCACAGTAATCTTGGGTGGGTCTCTCAGGTTGCGTACAGGAAGGGTTAACTAAAGGAGGAAGTTCCTTCTCCAGAGTGAGTCCTTCCTCCAGAGTGGGTGCCCTCTCAATAGGGGGCAGGATGGAAGGACGCTCAAGGGGAAGGAAATCTCTCCTTCCCATGCCTGTTTGTTGGTGTGTGTGTGTGTATGGTGTTGGTGATGGCTTCTCTCTCTCTCTCTCTCTCTCTCTCTCTTTTTCTCTTTCTCTCCTAGGACCCATGAAAGAGGACTAGCCTCTTTTGCCATTATGGAACTTCCTCTGGATCTATAACTTCAATAAATCCCTTCCTCCCATACCTGTGCCTGGTTTGGAGGTTCATCCCAGCAGCGTGTGGCTAAGACAGGATTCAAGTTGTTGCAAGTGTGGTGTAGTGTCTGTGTGTGTACATGACAAATAATGTTTCAAGTTCACCTATGAAAACTGGCTTCACAAGATAGGAACCACCATTCCCTGGTGGCACCCAGTGTCTCTGACATTCACCTTGAGAAAGGGGCCAAGGGCCTGGGTGGCAGTGTGGAGGGTCCAGCATCTTCTGTCCACTTTGAGCAGAGTGTGCAGCCCTCAGGCTTCCTCCTGAAACTCTGTCTCCTGTCACCAGCACTGGCTTCCTCCTGGTGTGTGTGGGTCTGGGAAAGCAGGGAGTGAAGAGACTCAGGAAAATTTCTTGCCTGAGCTATTAAGATGAGAGCTTCTGGGGAATGCTAGTGAACCCAGGGCCACCAGGAACCAGGACATGGAGGTGGCAGTCTGGGAAGCACAGGTTGCTGGGGATCCCTTCTACAATACTAGCCTGCCCCTGGCCCAACTGCCAGCCCAGCTGCTGTGGGCAGACAGGTAGGGTATGCCCCCTACCTCTGAGCTCCACTCCAAAGAAGCCAAAGGATAAGGGGCCAGGTTTTGCAGAGGCTGGAGGGAACTATACCTCAGGTCTCATGGTCCAAGCTGTAGACTGGGACTAGGGAGAGAGAGAGAGAGAGAGAGAGAGAGAGAGAGAGAGAGAGAGAGAGAGAGAGAGAGAGAGAGAGAGAGAGAGGGGAGGTGGTACCATGGTGACATCCTCCATGGCTCTAGGAAGGAGAGGCGCCCCCCTCCCCCACCTGCTATGGCCTGAACTGGACTGGTAAGGGAGGGGGATGATGGGAGAGGTTAGAGGCATCCAGAGACCCTGGAGGAGGGGAGATGCTATTAAAAATATAATTTGTTACGTGTGTTTTTTTCTGATTACCAAAGCAATGCATATTCATTGTAGAAAATTTGGAAACTAGAGATAAGCATAAAGAAGCAAATAAAACCCTTTTCTTAATCTCCCCACTGGGGGACAGCCACTCATGCAGCCAGGATGATGGTCAGGCACACAGGCTAGGGGGCTGGGGAGTTGGCTTAGTCAGTAAAGCACATGCCGTGTAAGCATGAGGACCTGAGTTCAAGTCCTAGTACCCGTATAAAATACTGGGTGTGGCAACACACTCCTGTAATCCCAACACTGGGGAGGCAGAGACTGGTGGATTCCTGGGGTTCATTGCCAGCTAGTCTAGCCAATGAAAGACCTTGTCTCAAAAAGAGGTGGATGGCATGCCTGAGGAATGTTGCCTCTGGCCTCCATATATGAGCATGCACACAAACCTGCATATATACAGGCACCCACACATATATGAAATGCATACAAATTAGCACCCTTCCCCTCCACACACACACATAAAGAAAGAACAAAGAAGCCTGGGGCCTGATTCCCTGGGATGAAAACCCAATTCTGCCATCATTGGCTCTATGAGCATGGAGAAATAACTGATTCTGTGTTTCGACGAATAACATCATATCTCCCCTGGTCTTGCTGGGAGGAATAAGCGGAAATGCCTAAATTCCTGACATACAGAAAGTGCCTAATGAGACTGGGTGTCGTGATACACTCCTATGATCCTGGCACTTGGGAAAGGATCAGAAGTTCAATGTCATCTTCAGCTACATAGCAAGTTCAAGGCCAGTCTGGGATACATAAGACCTGGTTTTCAAAAGACAGAAAAAAACAAAAAGAAAGTGTGTAGTGAGTACTAGCCACTCATTATAATCCATTCCTGTCCACTCCACTGGCTGGTGGACACTAGCTCTCTCTCGACTAAAATAGGACTCTTGGTTGCCCCCCCTCAACACACAAAAATGTCTGCTAGCCTCCCAGCCCCTGGCTATGGGGCAGAGTTGTCCCTGGCCTCTATGGGATGCGTTTGGTCTCTTCTTCCATATCCACAAGAAAGAGAAGCAGGAGAAGGAAGAGAGGCTGGGACCAGAGAAGAGTGGTATCATAGTCAGCCACACATGGCTGGGATGACTTTCCACACCAGGCACAGTTTTGGGAGGAAAGTATTTATTAAAAGAACAGATCCAGGGGAAGTTTTAGAATGAAAAAAAAGGCTGGCCCTCTTTCACAGATCCAAGCAGAGAGAGACCCAGCACCAGCAACTCACACAAGCACAATCTAACTACACAATAGCAGGAGCTTCAGACTTGAGCTGGGATTGCTCTTTGCATATCTATACCTGGAATTTCACATCCATCCCAGAATCATCTTTGGACTGGAGCCTAGAATCCAGCCTAGACAACACCTCCTCCAGCCAGGCAGCTGGAGAAAAACATTTACACTTTTGAATCTGTTGGGGGACATCCATTCAAACTACCACAAGTGGGGAGAAGGAGAAGGGGAGGGAAGACATAATTGGACCAGGAAAGAGGACTTTAAGATGGGAAGGAGCAGGGCAAGAGGCAGATAGATACTCTCATAGTTACCTTCCTCTGGCCCTTGGTCCTCCTGGCCAAGCCACTCCCACACCAGGCATTGCAGCTCTGGTCCTGATCCTGGCCCCTCAGCCCCTCCACAGCCCACCACCACCTTGCTAGCCATCCTGTCCGGCCTGTCAATAATTCATGGCCTTCAGGATACAGTAACTATCAATGATGCACATGCGATAATGCTCTACAGTTCTCCATACAACTGTCTGGGGTCAGGCCCCCAGTGGCTCCCCAAACAGGACTCCCAGGGCTCAGGAGAAGGGCTGGGCTGGTCATACCAGAGAGCTTGATGCTGCTTTTCAATGCCAGGCTGGGCCAGTCCTCAGGATCCCAATGCTGTCTCTCTCTGTTCTGACACTCCATCTGTAGTCAGGGGCACCTCAACACTCAGCCCTGTGGTAGCTACCCAAGTGCTTAGTTCAAATCCCACTTCTCATCCTGGAGCCAGTGTCACGTGACAGCTCACCCACTCCATCCCACTCCACAGGGGAGAGGGAGCAGCTAGGACTCTGCCTAGGAAGTGGAGGAATCCTTGGCAAGTCATCACAGACAGGACAGAGGTCCAGGGGGTCATTTGAGGCTGGACAAGAGGGGCTGGAGACATTGACACATACAGACCCACCCCGCTTCTTATAAAGGCCAGGCAGGGAATGTGCCTTGAAGGGGGAGAAGAGGAACTCACATCCCCGCTAAGTAATTGGGAAACACTATAGAGAATAGCAGTTTCCTTGAATGGGCAGACAGAACCCCAAGATGGAGCAGAGCATGACCCCCCACTTCCTCCTTCTTCCTGGCCGGGGTCCAATGGGCTGGCTTGGTGGGCTTTCTGAGACGTGTGCAGTAGCAGACGCATCATAGACCGACCAGCATCTTTGCCTTCATTTTAACTGACCAATCATGCTTTTTCCCCTTCTGACAAAAGTCCAGCCCCCCACTGGGGCTGGCAGATTTTTCCAGCTCTCTAACTAAGAAGCATCAAGACAGGCAGGTTAGAAAGAAGACTTGTGGTGGGTATGATCTTGGGGTGACACCCCTTGGCTCTGTGGTCCCAGACGAGTCTGTTCTCTTTTCTTTCTTTACCTCTTACTTTAAAATAAACTTTATTCTTTTCAACCCTTACCTGCTTTTTAACTCTTTAATCAGCAGAGAACACTAACCCAAAATCCCTAGATGATATCAGGCTAGGACAACCGAAGACAGTAGCATGGGGGCACTTGAGTCCAGGGTGACCACATTCACTCATCTGCCACAAGGGACTGGACACAGGCTTTTTTTTTTTAAAAAAAAAAGTAAGACATCTTTTTTAAATTATGGGTTTAAATAAAGCTATTGAAAGGATGTCTGAAGGGTGCAGGCAAAAGAAATTTACCAGCCGGGCATGGTGGCGCACGCTTTTAATCCCAGTACTTGGGAGGCAGAGGTAGGAGGATTGCCGTGAGTTCAAGGCCACCCTGAGACTACATAGCGAATTCCAGGTCAGCCTGGGCTAGAGCGAGACCCTACCTTGAAAAACCAAAAAAAAAAAAAGAAAAAGAAAGAAATTTACCTGTGGGTCACCTGGCTCCTGCCATCTCCTGCTATCAATTTGGTCCCCACACAGATGGCTATCTCCTATGTTTCCAAGACAAGGACTCTTGTAACTGGTACAGAGAGGCTAGAGGAGTTGGCCTGTTCTCAGGGAGCCTGGGGATAGGGCTGGCTCCCTAGGTTTCTGTGGTGGGGTTTCTATTTGAAATCTTAGCACAGGTGAAGCCTCTGGGCCATCAGCCTCTTTTGCCTTAGGCAGTTATATCCTTGGGCTCCCACAGGTTGAAGTTGTAACCTGTTTTACCATCTCCTTGAAGCTTGATAAGACAACCCTGTGATGTAACATTATCTCTATTTAGGAGCAAGAAAACAAAGGACCTCCCTCCTCCATTCTCCAGGACTCCTTGCCTAAAGCCACTTGGCTAATCTCAAATTAATCTGACATGGGACTCATTCCCCATGGCTGTGGGGGAGGGGGAACCTTGGACAGAGTTTTAGGAGGCCATGAAGGGGGGAGGGGGCTTTTGGGTCATTCTTCCTGATGGGGTTGGAATGGAGCAGAGCCAAACACAGCCACTGTCCAGGAAGGAGTCGTTTAGGGCCCCAAGAAGGCCATAGCTCTAAGAGGAGCCAGCCCTGGGGCCACTGGGGATGAACACAGCTTGGGTGGGGGCTCCTGAGAAGCCACCTTGGAGCAGGGCTCTGCAGGTGTGGTGTGAGCGCAGCTGATGACCTACCTGTGTGAAGTGCTCAGTGTGCAAGTTTGTGAGTAAGGAAGGGATCAAGATGGACCTCGCCCTGCACCATTTCCTTGTTCTGGAATCTTGGTTTAGCAGACAGCTGCCTTACAATGGTCACTACTAGGTGAGGGCCCTGGAGTTGTGGTATACTAGTTTACAAAACAAATTGAGAAAGGAAATGGAACAAGTCAGCCCAGTGAAGCTTTGCTTCCCAGACATTCAGGAGTAGCACCAAGGCAGGAGTATACCATCAGGGAGCAGAGGGCAGGTGGGTATGATCTTGGGGTGAGGCTGCATGCTCACCCCTTGGCTCTGTGGTCACCAAGGAGAATTCCCAGCAGAGAGCTGGGGATGTAGCTCAGTTGTAGATGGCTTGCCTAGCACGCATGAAGTCCTTGGTTAGATTCCCCAGCACCACCTAAACTGGGCATGATGGTGAAAACCTGCCATTCTAGCATCCAGAGGTGAAGGCAGGAGGATCAGAAGTTCAAGGTCATCCTCAGCTCAATAGTGAGTTTGAAGCTAGCTTGCATCATGTTGCAAAAACAATAGCAATGAGAATGTAGCACTTACCTTTTTGCTGCTGGGACAAAACACCGGACCAGAAGCAGCTTATGGAAGGAAGGGGTTTATTTCAGGCTCACAGTTTGGAGGGGACGCTTTATCACAATGGGGAAAGCATGGCAGAGCAGACAGGTGGGGTGGCACATCACCACAGGAAGCAGGAAGAAAATCACCTGAGTGAGGCAGCTCTCAACACCCAGTAGGACTGGACTGTCAAATTCTAAGGCCCGCCCCCAGTGACACACCTCCTCCAGCAAGGTTCCACCTCCCAAAGCTCCACCCGCTGAGGATGGAGTATGAGGGCTTAATCGCAAACATCTGTGGTTATGGGGGACATTTGACATCCAAACCACCACCACCACCATCATCATCTCCCTAGGCACAGACAGTCCCCAGAGCCTGGCCTTAAAGAAAGACTTGTCCCAAGTTAACAGGACCTGGAATTAGGGTCTGGGGTCTGAGCCACAGAGGGTGGGACAATCTAGGGTCTCCAGGGTTAAGCAGGGGCTGGGGGAAGACAGAAATAATCTTGCCATTTAAACTGCTTTTTCCCATCTCTTCATTCCAGGGCTGGTTTTATGCCACCAACCCAATCAAGGCAATGTGTGAATGACTCAAGGGTCTAGTTGGAGCCTCGCTGCAGAGAGCAGGTGAATTAGCCCTGACGAAGCCCAGAGAAGTGGCATCATGGGTCCAGGTCACACAGCAAAACTGGAACCTGGATTCAGAAAAAGAAAGACCTCCCCTTCAGTTCTCAGGCCCCCCTGCTTCAAACCACGTGGGCAGCTGCTTCTTTCCAGATACTCAACATCCGGGGGGGGGATGATGCCTGAGAAGCCTGCCTCTTTCCTCTACACCTGTGGCCAGGCCCCTCCTGCAATATTAACCTGGTGCTTATCAATGTTTCATCTGCTTTCTGTTCCGTATTGCCCTCGCTGCCAGCTTCCCACGTTCACACCAGGAGCATGAAATATAGATGTGCTTTCTCCACCTGCCCTGGCGCTTTGGCCCTGGTTTGGGACTTAACAGAAACGATCATGTTTGTACACCCTTCCCGTCATCCAATTCTCTGGCCCCTCAGCACCTCCTGCTCAGCTGGATTCAGCAAAGGATGCTAAACATTACCTTTACCCAGCATGCGCTATATTTGTCTGTATTCCAGGACAGGCAGAAGGATCTGGGACTGATCACTGGGGCTCAGAGAAGGTAACCCACTTGCCCTAGGCCACCCAGCAAATGGTCAAAGGTTGTCAAGGGGTGGATTGTTGCTCCTCTAACCTCTTCGCTTGGGGCACCCCTTTCTCCCTTGCCTCTCCACTGGTATTCCCCCTAAAGCTGAATCCTCTATCAAAATGAGCTCTGAGGCTCCATCTCTTTCTTTTTTGCTACATGGTAGAAATAATCAAATGAAGAAACAGGAGGAAGCAGAGAAGGCTATGGTTGGTACTTAGCTCTGTCATACTCCTCCTCAGAGACCTCCCCTGGCTCCCCACTGACCATGAAAACAAACCATCCCTTCTCCAAACAGGCCCACCACTTCCTTTCTAGCAGCCACCTGAGAGGTCTACCTTCCATGCCCTCCCATCTTTGGAAATGTTTCCTTCTGAGCTAGGTCAAGGTTTCTCCAGCCGCTGCAGATTCTGAAGACACTCCTGATGCGGGGTTCTGCCTCACAGATTCTGCTGAGTTGGTCCCAGGTGGAGTCTGCGTCTCCACATCGTGTCCCATAGGACACCTGTCAACTATCCATTGGTGTGACTAGCCAAGATGGATCAGGCTCCTGGAGCTCACAGCAGGCTTTGTAAGGAACCTGTGGGATGTAGGCATCAGTTTCGAAGCTCGGTCTTGCCCCTAATCTCAACATTGCTTCTGCCCTTTGAAAGCAGGTGTACTGGGTTCCCGGCGGCTCTCCTTGATGGCTGCCTGTCTTCTTTGGGTCTGGGCTGGAAGACCCACAGAGATCCACACAAAACCTCCAACCCCCCATTGTTTTTTGGTGGGCATTCGTTCCTTTGTGGGCAACCCAGATGGCTGTCACCTTGTCAGTCCCCACCAGGCTGCACACTCCTGCGGAGCAGAGGGCCGTGGCTTTGACCTGAACCTCTCAGCACAGTGCTTGGCATGCTGTAAATGTCAGCTAAACTTATGACTGTGCCTCAAGGAGTGATTTATTTGGATCCATGGGAACTGGAGACAAAAATGTATTCGCTTGACACAGGACACACCCACACTGGCACCTGCCTTCCTTGTTCACAGCTGGGGTCACAATCCAGAAAGCACCTAGCACTGCCTTCCGGTTCCTAAGAAGCACTAACTCCCCTGGGGGCTGCAGATGTCCTAGGAACCCCAACCACAGCTGATGTCATAGGAACAGAGAGAGAAGGGCGATGCCAGAGGCTGGGGATGGAGGGTGGGGTGGGAGAGATTGGTGTTCTGTCCTGCTCTGGATGGCTATAGTGAATTCTATATTTCAAAGTAGCCACACGAGAAGATTTTGAATATTCTTACAACAGAGAAGTGATAAATACCTGAGGTGGAGGATAGGCTAAGCATGGTAATTTGATCATCATAATATGTGTAAATACATGCCTCAAATATTCCCCTGCATCTCGCAGATGTGTACAATTATTAGTATCAAACACAAAATAAGGGGCTAAGGATGTGGCTCAGTTGTCAAGAGCGCTTTCCTAGCATGCATGAGGCCCTGGGTTCAATCTCCAGCATTGCATAAACCAGACACACCTGTAATCCCAGCTGTTCGAACGTAGAGGCAGAAGGATTAGAAATTCAAAATTATCTCCAGCTACATAGTGATTTCAAGGCCAGCCTGGGCTACATGAGAACATGTCTTAAAAATAAAATGTAAATCTGGGCATGGTGGTGCATGCCTTTAATCTTAGCACTCGGGAGACAGATAGAGGTAGGAGGAGCACTGTGGGTTTGAGGCCAGCCTGGGACAACGGAGTGTCAGGTCAGCCTGAGCTACATCAAGACCCTACCTCAAAAGAGCAAAATATATATAATATAAAATAAAGTAAAATATGAACAAAACTAGCAGACCAAGTAGATCTGGGCCAATTCTCGGACACTAAAGCCATCCCTGTTTGTATGGTTCCACCTGCGGCTCTACTACTTTGCATCTTGGGAGACTTCAAAACAGTGAGTGGACCTCCATGTGTGGGCCACAGACTAGCAGTATTGCTGTCACTTGGAAATACCATGGAGGCAGATTCTACAAGTCCAGCCCAGTGATGGGAGTCTGTGGGCTGGGGCCCAGCACTTGTGTGATAACAAGCCTCCAGGTGATCCGAATGCTGGCTGCAGACTCCGTAACAGCTGATACAGAAGGAAGCCCTTTCTATAAAAACCTTCCCAGAGGGCCTTGCCTGAGCTTCCTGGCACCTGCTGTCCGCCGCCTGTCATCCACCGCTCATTCCTGCTGGACACGGCTCTATCCATCCATAACCCAGGACCAAAGCCAACCTGTGGTGAGGGGGTCACAGTGACGTACATCTGAGTGAGCCAGCTGGACTCTCGAGCTTCATGCCTGTGGGTCAAAGAGAACCGATTAGATGGGGAAGAGGCCCTGCTTGGCTGGGACTGGAGGGGACTCTGGGACCTTGGAACCGCAATGATGCTGCCGAGTGATGGAATGAGGGTCTGCATGATGGTAGTGGCCCTTAGACCTGGTATCTCCTGGACAGGGCTGCATCTGGAGCTTCTCTTTCAAGCAGAGCATGGGTGGCTGGTTTTGTGAGCAACTGTGAGTCTGGGGCTGGAGCAAAAGCCTTGCCTGCCCTTGTTGTTTAGTGGCTGGGGCAGAGTAGGGGGAGGAGGAGGCTGAAAGAGTATGAATCCAAAGGTCTCCAGGATGTGGCTGGAGGGAAGATGGAAGTTGGTGCTTAGCTGGGCTCTGGTCTAAGAAAGAAATCTATATGTGGCTAGAACAGAAGCAGAAAAATGGGGGTGGGAAGAGGGCTGTGAACTCTGGCTATTTACCTTCGACTCCAGGTGCCTAGGACAGGTGGCTTCTTAAGGTAGCCTAGCCTATCTGGGATCCTGGACTGGGTGGTCTTGGCTGGGGCAAGAGACAGTGTTGATTTCTGATACTGACTCCTGGAAGGACTGAGCACCACTGTCTGAGCAAGGTATAAGGCAGGAACCCAGAAGAAGCCCCAAGCCAGGTTCATGTACTTTGGACTTAGCTGTTGGAAGCAAGGGTTGTTTTAGAGGTGTGTTGGGATCTAGGAAGACACTTGGGGTAAGGTGGGGGGGGGGGCTTTAAGCAGTGACTTGGGTGGCCAGGGAGCTAGATGTCAGACACGGAAATCTGGTGGTCTCTGCGTCCCTGAGGTTACCCAGCACCAACTCCCCTCTTCCCCCTGTTTGATGGCTCAAGAAAAGTCCTGGCCAAGGCTCCGAGAAGTAGGGCGGAGAAACTGGAGTGTGGGGGAGGGATACTAGAAAAGGACACTACTCTCACTTAAAGAAAAATGGAGGATGAGGTATTTTACTTCTAACTCTTTCTGGTTGGAGTTTATTCCCTGGGGCCTGACCACTGCCTGTGGGAGGGGGAGGGTTCCCTGCGTGAAGGTAGTGGAGAGGCTGGCTCTGGGTAGAGCACCCCGGTAGAGTGGGGGCATAGGCTGACCATTATCATAGAGACAGGGCCTTCTGAGACAAGGATGGACATGACCTCACTGACCCCTGAGGTCTCTAGTCTAGCAGGCTCTGTGAGGAGGCAAGGCCTGGTACTACCCAAATGCTGGGAGGGGAGGGGGGACAAGTACACTGCCTGGAGTTGCTGAGCCAGGGAAGAGAGATAGGCTGCAGGTGAGAAGCGAAGGGTGTCTCCCTTACAAAACTGTAAGATAGTGACACCCTCTCACCAGGGAATGAGGCCAGGCCATGGTATAGACCTTACTGAGGGCCGAGGCCAAGCAGGAATTAAGGTGAAAGCAATTAAAAGGACCGAATAAGGCTGTTATCACATTAAGTGCAGGCAGCTGGGTTGGTGGTATCAGGTGTGGGTAAAGTGAGCAGCAGCCCTGAAGCTGAGGCTCTGGGGGCCAAGCTAAGATGGGAGTTTTGACACCTCCGATTTGAGTAGGCTAGTTTCATTTGTCAGCTTCACAACATGCTTGACTTTTTTTGCTTGAGATTCTGGTGACCCAATAACTGAGCATATGAGTCTCTTATTTTATTTAGCTGCTCCTGAGTAGCACTGTGTTCATTCAACAATGCCTGCTTCTCTGCTTCAAATGCATCCAGTTTTTGCTGAAAAGGTATTGTCTTGTTATACAGTTCTTCGTCAAGGAAACACCATTTACTAACTTTGCTCAGTTAATTCTGCCAGTAGACTTTCTTCGTCAGCGATTCTTGCTTCTTCTTCTTAGGAGGTTGCTTCTGGAAGTCTGCGTCTTGTTGCTTGAGTTGGTTCTGCAAATCAGTTTTTTTTTTTTTGAGAAAAGAAACTGTAATTTCTTTAATATCAGCCTCTTTCAGTGTTAACTTGTTCTTCAGATCTAGATGCATCAGTTCAAATTGCAGTTAGATCTTCAAGGTTCTGGGGTGTACTATTGTAGTTTCCCTGCAGAATTGGGGTGTCAGTAGAGGGGCTCTCCAGTTCAGCTTCTTTTTTTTAATATATTAATTTTCACAGAGAGAGAGGGAGGGAGGGAGGGTCTGGCTTATGTGGGTACTGGGGAATTGAACCCAGGGCCTTAGGCACTGGAGGCAAGTGCCTTAACCACTGAGCCATCTCTCCAGCCCCAGTTCAGCTTCTTTATCAGGGGCTGTTGGAGGAGGCTCAGCTGTTCCCAGGTGGCCTGCGTTTGCTCTTCCAATCATGTGACCAGCTGCTCAGCCTGCTCCTCCTCCTGCTTAACTTTTTCTAGCTCTTCCAGGGTTAGCTTTCATTCTTCCTGAATGAAAACCATCTCCTCTTGGAAGGAACAGAGTTGGTGCTGAAGACTGGAAGATAATTCCTTCTCTTTTTGAAGATGTGATTCAATTTGTAATTCTTTTTGTTGTAGATTCTCAATTCTTGGTTTCCAAGAACAAGCTTCTCTTTTAAAATTTGCATCTCTGTGTTTAGATTTTCCTCCTTTTCTCTATTCTCAGTGACAAGATCTTTTTCAAGCCGCTGACCTTTAACATTCAGGTCTTCTCTTTGTTTAGAAAAGGTAACAACATTGTCTTCCAGAGACTGCTTAAGGCTTGAAACTTGATCACTTTCTCCTTCAAATCTCCTTCCAACTGGGCAATATCAACTTTGTCTTTCCACTTGCTCTGATGTACAACTAATTTCTTCGATGTGTTCTAATTCTTCAGAGGCATCTGGTCTAGTGATCCTATAACCACATTCTGCTTTTCTCATGCTCTCGGACACTTCCTTTTAGGCCTTTAAAATTGTTTAAATCAGCATACATAGTGACAGGTTTCCTTATGGCATTTTCTTTGTGCTTATTTCTAGGTGACACTTTCTCCCGCTTCTTTCCTATCTGTTCCCCATCTTTGTACCCCATCTTTGTACCTTCTGCCCACCAGTCTCCTCCTTGTCCCCTCATATTGCATGCCTTCTATTACCCTCCCCATCGACCAGCCTTGAAGCTTCCTTCCCCCACCATGGCATCCCTTCTACTTTCCTGGTCTCAACTCCCTGCACATAAATACATATATGACATAGGTTCTGCCTATGACAACCTGTGGTCTGTCCTCCTGAGACTGGGCTTCCTCTTATATCTTCCAGTTCCACCCATTTTTCTGCCTGTTCATTTCATTTTGCTTTACAGCAGGATAAAACTCCATCGTGTATATGCGCCACACTTCTTATTATCCATTCATCTGTTGATGGGTTCCTAGGCTGATTCCATTTCCTTGCTGTGTGAACATGATGGCAATAAACACTGATGCGCAGGTTGCTGTGGTAGGATATAGAGGGCTCCCCTCTCTGCTTTTACGTACCTGCTCTTCATTCTTGCCTGTTTAGAGACTTGAACTTGTTAACCTGTTACTCTAAGTCCCGAGCAGATGACGCTAAGCTCTGTCATGATGCTTGCTTTGTCTCTTTAGAGTGACTTTTTCCACTGCTTCTCACATCTTGTGAATTTTGGTGAAAGTGCTTGTGAGGTTTTAACATAAAGGTCTGTGCTTGTCTGGCCCAGAGCCAGGTTAAATGTAGTGGGAATACTATTGTAGGGACCAAACTTCCTGGTTTTTCTAAGAAGTCTTCCTTAAGGAGCCAATGTCTTGGGGGCTCTCTTGGGTGCAATATAATATCACCAGAGCTCTGGAGAGCATTGTGTTGTCTTATGAGATTCCAGCTTCACCTCATGGCTCATATGAGACTGGAAGGGGTTGGGGTTGGGTGGCTGCTTCCTGGAGGTCAGGGACTCTGGGAATGTGATTTTTAGGAAGACAGACCTTTGTTATGGAAGGTGCTGAATGGGTTTCAAAATGTTTGAAAAGTATTCCCTACCCCTGGCCTGAGAGAAGGACTCTTTCTCCACCCCTTACCTTTGTGGGGCTCGGGACAGCCAAAAAATAATAATAATAATAAAAGGCCCTCAACCAGTTACAGCCCCTGGGAGTTCTCACTGTCAAAATGAGCACCCGTACCAGATCATTTTTTCTCTGGCTACTTGCTTTTTGCAGTCTCTAAGCGGAGCTGGCCTTGGCTAAGTCTGTACTTGCCTTTCTCCACTCTGGGGTGGTAGCCCTAGGCCCTGAACTCCATGGATGGATGACGTCATTCAGCATCTCTTCCTTAAGGCACAGGGAGAGATGCCTGTGAGTTGCTAGCATCCTGAAGCTGGTGCACAGTTAGCACGTCTCAAGTTCTCCAGGTGAGTGGTTGGGGACTTCTGAGGTTTAGACAACACTGCAGCCTAATTGTCTAACAGGATCTGGCACAGAGCCCAAGTTCAGCAAAAGGTGGGGCCCGCTCTCTCCTCCCACCTAGAACTAAGACTACAGTGGAAGTTCTACCTTGTCCTTGGCATGCTCAGTTCTGAGGGCATGGCGGCTCTCAGCTTGGATCATTCTCTCAGATGGGGAGTCTGTGCCAGGAGGGCCAGTCTGAAACGTGGTTCTGCCCAGTGCCTGGCTCTCCTCCTGGTCAAGAGGACTTTGAGGTTCCCCTACCTATGATGATCCCTTCCCAGGACAGTGAGAAGGCAAGTCAGTTTCAGGCCTAGATGGAGTCCACCTCCTCAGCTGGGCAGATGTGTGTAGAGAATGGGGAAGGCTTTAGGACTATGCCTATTAGCTGGGGACAGAACTTTGGAAAATCTGCCATTTTTGAAGCATTTCTGTGCTAAATAGACTCATTTTCATGTCATAGACATTGAAATTACTTTAACATGAAGATGAAAGGTTATTTCCCATATCCTTTGCACACAATGGAATCATGGTTTTGCTACCTCAGTGCGCTGAGAACTATCTTCTGGCCAACCTGACTGAGCAGACGGGGCCCACAGTGGTGTCACTTGGGGTCTGGTGCCAGTGTGTTGCTATCAAGGAAATTGGCAAGGACTCCCTGGTTCCCCTAGGTGATGGCAGAGGATCTCAGCTCCCCTGGAGGACAGGCTGTGCAGTAAGATGGTGGTAAGCTTGCTTCTCAGGTCCTTGTGACCTTCGTGTTCCACAACCTATTTCTGCTCATTGCATGGGTTGGTTTCACCTGTTTCTTGGTTGCTTGGACGTTCATGCCCCTTGCAGCAAGTTCATGAAGCTGAATTTCTAGTTCTTCCGTTGCTACTAGTATGAGCATTGGGGTTCCCTGGCCATGACTGTGGGGTGCTGTGGCAGACACCAGCCTTGCCTCGCTCTGAGGCTGGTATTTACAATGATCTCGGGTTCCCCCAGAGCCATTTCTCCGGTTCCATATAGGTCATGGAAATGTGTTTAGTCTTTTTGAAATGGTCTTTTGGCCACGTGTTGCTTTTTTTTTATGTTCTTTTTTTAAATATATATTTATTGTCCATACTGTGTTACATTATTCAGTGGGCAAACGATGAGCTGTTATCCCCAATTCCCCAATGCCCCCTCCCCGTCCCCAATCAGCTGGATATCCTCCTCCGTGTACCATCTGGATCAGTCCTTGTGGCAGGGGGCCCTGGATAGCCTGGTACTCAGCCCGGACCTCCTGTCTCCAGTGTGTTGTTGCTGTAGGGTGCCATGCCTCTGGATAGTCTCCCCCACCACAGCTCTTACAATCTTTCCGCCCCCTCTTCCGCATAGTTCCCTGAGTCGTGGTGGATGAGTATTAAGGCTGCTTTAAGATTGTGAGTTTAGGGGTCTTTGTGATGAAGATCTTTGGTTTCTGTCTCACTGGCTTATCCTGTGTAGGTTGAATGTCTGTGGCTGTGGGTCCCTCGGTCCTCCCGTCATTCTCTGTGGGGTTC
>PVHP010002603.1:0-59819 GCA_004024765.1 Zapus hudsonius
TAATTTGAAAACAAAGTTTAATTTTTAAAATAAGCATATATGATACTGAGTCAGAAGAAAAAACTTCTTTTTCTTCCATTTTGGGATTTTTGAACAGAACACCTGTGGAATGAAAGCAGTGAATTCATTACATCAAAGCAGCAGTCTACCTTTAGAGACAGAAGAGGTTGAACAAAATTTGTATAGCATCTCAGTTTACTTAAGATTTACCTAGTATATTTTCCTTTTGTAAATTTCTATTATGCAGGCTCTCATTATGGGGCAGGTGGAGGTGAATTATAGGTTAGAGAATAGCAAACAGTGTAAGAATAAGAAAAGAATAAACAATTCATATAATAAAAGTCAAACAAGCCTCACCTGTGTTATTGTCATTTTTATTAACAAAGATATTTAAAAAATGCCTTACTCTGTAGCTATGTTTTCAATTTTAGCTCTTGATATAAAACCTTTAGAAGGTAGCATTTTAAAATGTTTTAATAGTCGCCCGGTTAGCTCAGTTGGTAGACCATGAGACTCTTAAAATGTTTTAATGGTTGTTTCACATTGCCACTGTCACAGAACAAATGTTAAAAAATATCAAGAAATCAAATAATCAAAACAATGCTTGTACTGAAAAAGTACAGAATATGATATACACTGGCAAAAACATGAACCCTTGGTCTTGTGGTAGAGCACATTTCCCGAGTTTAGTATTGTCCC
This sequence comes from Zapus hudsonius, assembly GCA_004024765.1. NCBI lineage: Eukaryota > Metazoa > Chordata > Mammalia > Rodentia > Dipodidae > Zapus > Zapus hudsonius. The sequence continues at coordinate 700 of PVHP010002603.1, forward strand.
TATTACTTTATGATTGTTTTTACAGTCATGGAATTTTTGTTCTTATTCTTTTATGTTTTTGTCATGTTGATTTTTGTTTTTTTTTGGGGGGTGGGAGTCTAGAACCAGGCTGACCTTGAATTCACTATCTATTCTTGGGGTGGCCTTGAAGTCATAGTGATCCTCCTACCTCAGACTCCAAGTGTAAGGATTCAAGGAGTGCTTAATATTAACATTCCACACTTTACTGTCTTCTCATATCTTCAACAATGCTCACAAATTAATGCTGTGATATAACCAAGCCCTTCTCTTCACTGAACATTTCAAAAGATTTATTCTCTATAAGATTCCAGGGAACTCTATGTGTTCAAGGATCTGAGAAGACAGAAGAATCTCTGGGGTAGTTTGAGATGAATGACCATGGAGAAGAGGTAGAGTACAGATTGTACAGTGAACTTGCATCCATTTTTGCTCAACACATACAGATACATTTCAGTTTCCTGGGACATAATGTTGAGGAAGATGTGGGATATTTCTCCTAACATTGTTCATAAATTCAAGTGGGTAGAATAAGGAAGTAGATGGCTGAGCTTCTATACAAAGTCATAATATTCATGAAGGGAATTTCAAAGTGCTTTGAAATTCAAAACAAGTGAAGACAGGCCAGGTGTAGCAGTGTGAAAAAAATTAGGATATAAAGCAGGAGACACCTATTAAAGTGGTGAGATTAGAAATAGCTTCTCTGATGTGGTATTACTTGCGGTTTAAATGATGAAGTTCAGGCGAGTGAAAACCTACCAGAAAGAACAGTATAAATATCCCCCATCAAGCGCTATTGACACATCAAAGGGGAGATGGCAACCATCTCTGAGTTGATTTTGAACTTGAAGTTTGGGATAAGAGACAGGTAGACAAAAGCCACATGATATAAGGCATAGTTATTTATGGGAACTTGTCTGACTGTTTTTCTTTTAACTTTCCACAAAAAGTCAGGGGATAATTTCACAACAGAGAGTATCATGTTCTAAATTTTAGTTCTAAAAAGATCCTGTCACCATTTCAGTAGAAAATGCACCATATAAAATCAGAAAGTAGAAACTAAAAAGAGCAGCTAGGAAGTTCAATAAGTAGCCGAGGGAAGAAAATGTGGCACATTATATTTTGAAGTTAGGGATCATCATATCATTTGTTCTTAAGGTTTTTAGAGTACAACCCAGCTGAGATTTTTTTTTAAAGGAAGCAGGTAATGAGAAAGATTGAAAATCAAGCATAAGGGTCAGTTTCACAATGAATTTGTGCTCTCATTATATATATGAGAAATATATTGGGCATTCTGATTATAAAACTAGAATCTAAGCCTCAGTTTAAACTTTGGAAAAGAGGAACTATGACTTATATATAAATCCACAAAAGTCAGGTAATACAACCCAGAAGGAAATCATGAAAGGAGAATGGAGTCTAGGTCTGAGGCTAGATACTTCTCAACATCCTTTCCTGCCAGTGATATTAATTTATGGAAATCTGTTTTATTACCCAAGGCCACAGAAAATTATACAGTGTTTTCCATAAGAAAAATAACTAAAATGGATATACAGATGATTGATAGATTAATTATCACTGCCCATTGCCCGTGGAGGCAATGATCACACACACACCGCTTATGGGTGGAAGAACATTGTTTTTTTTATTGCCGAAATACAACAGAATAGAGCTCCTTGGCTCAGGGAGCTGTTCACGTGGCATATACATGATCAGTCTACGATAGGAACCTGTGCACAGGGTGAGCATGATGTGCAATAGCCAATCAGGACTGCCTCCTGAAACTTGTGTACAAGCCAAGCCCATCTAGGTAAGCTGCCAGGCGCCATACTAAGCCTAAGCCAGGGTGTGCCTCCGTGGGCCCCCGGAGGCCTCCGTCCCTGACATCTCCCCCTTTTTTTATTTCTTTTAAAATATTTTATTTATTCATTTTTCAAGCAGAGAGATACACAGAGAAAGAGAGATACACAGAGAGAGATAGAGATAGATAGAGAGAGCACCAGGGCCACCACCTTGTGGGTCTGGCTTATGTGGGTCCTGGGGAATTGAACCAGGGGCCTTAGGCACTGGAGGCAAATGACAACCTCTGAGCCATCTCTCCAGCCCTCCCCCTTTACTTTATATTAAAAATAGGCTCGGAATCACGTCTGTCTTAGGTTGTCTATGGTAAATTACATTCTTACCCGTCATGGGAATTCTGACCTGTAAGCGTCAGAACCCTGTTTTAGGTTGATACGTATTTCCATAGATCTTACCGTCTCTGACTACCGATCCAGCATATTGAGCTATAGATGGGGGGAGGATTGGCCATCCATAGCTGCCATGGCTTGCTTACTTAGCTGTGCTTGCAGTTGTTGACACATTTGAGATTGGCAAAGCTTTTATAAAGGATCAGAAAGAAAATAATGCACATCAGCCCAAGAATTATAGTACCTGACCAATGTTTTCCCTATCTATAGAAGATGTTATAGTTGGGATATGCACTTTAGTCTTGTTGATAGTAATAATTTGTTTATAGAAAGATTGAGTTAGGTTATAGAACTCGTGAGTCCAATGACTAGTTAACATATGTGACAACTGTTTAGACATTTTTGCTGCATAAGAAAGGTTATCATGAGGAACATCAGTTATACAAAGTCCTACAGTAGAATGAATACATATTAAGTTGTTCTTGTACAAGGTCAAGTCGTTGATTAAGAATCATAAGTCCAGTTTTAAGTTGTCCATTTAGTTGATTTTGGGTGTACAGAGCTTGAGCAGTTGCGGAAGAAAGAGTATTGAGAGTCTGTGCTGTAGGAACCGAAGTAGCAAGAGCCACAGCAGCCGTAGTAGCTGCCACAGCTGAAACAGCTCTCGCAGCGATGATGGCAGAAGTTATCCCAAAATCTCTCTTTTTATGAACTACAATTGATGTATGAAGAGAACTGACGTCGACAGGAACTGGAATGTATTGAGGTATCCGTAGTATGACTGCAGTATTGTACTTAGTAGCATTCCAACATTGAGAAATAAAACAAGAATCATTAGAGCAATTTAAGATATTAATAGAATTTAGGTTCGTAGTAAGGAACAGAAATGGAGGAATAACACATACAGGTGTGGGAGTAAGTCTAGGCAAAATGCCTTGTAAAGCAAGAATGTCTCCCTAGCCATCGGAGTAATTAGTAGGTATTTCAGGAGGTTTCAATTAACTTGTTAATGTTCAAATGGCACTGAGAGAAAACCCGTACTTTTATTGGTATGGATATACAGATGATTGATAGATTAATTATCACTGCCCATTGCCCGTGGAGGCAATGATCACACACACACCGCTTATGGGTGGAAGAACACTGTGGTTTTATTGCCGAAATGCAACAGAATATATAGAGCTCCTTGGCTCAGTGAGCTGTTCACGTGGCAGATACATGATCAGTCTACAATAGGAACCTGTGCATGGGGCGAGCATAATGTGCAATAGCCAATCAGGACTGCCTCCTGAAACTTGTTTACATGCCAATCCTGTCTTGGTAAACTGCCAGGCGCCATCCTAAGCCAAAGCCAGGGTGTGCCTCCGTGGGCCTCACGAGGCCTCTAGTCCCCGACAATTAATGAAAAATTAGTGATAGAAGTTAGAAAGATGAGAACCGGGAGTGATGGCCCACACCTTAATCCCAGCATAGGAGAAGAGGTTGGAGGAACTCAGGCCACCCTAAGATTACATAGTGAGTTCCAGGTAAGCCTGGACTCTAGAGCAAGACACTACCTCAAAAGAAAAAAAAAAAACAAAGTTAGAAAAACGATAGATAAATGGGTAGATCAATGGATAGATGATGTAGATATAGATAGATTGATAAATGAGAGATAGATAACAGATTTAGAGATGGCAGACAGATTTCCTTAAGATTGCCTGACATAATGAAGGGTGAGATATTTCAGTATAGAACTCATTGTCCTGCATCATAGCAAATCTGGTCTGTGAACCTGGGAAACCAGTGGTTTGATTCAGTCAGAGATCAGAAGATTGCAAATCTGACGAATCTCATGCACGAGATAGAGTTTAAATGCTGGAAATCGCAGAGTCTCCATGTCCACCAGCAAGAGACAAGAAGAAAGAGAAAATTTGCCTTTTTTCTGTATTTTTGTTTCATCCGGTCCTTTTCTGAATTGAATTGTGCCCAACTACTGCTGGGAGGACTTCGATTTTCTTTGATCATTCTTCTAATAATGGTAACAAATGTCTTACAGTTTACCTTCTCACAGACCTTCTCACAAGTAATCCATCTATTGAAGTATTCTTTAAATCAGTGAATTACAGAGCTCAAACAAATCATTACCCTATAGCACTTGTTAAGTAAAGATTGGGAAAAAATTAGAGAATTAAACTAATATCTTTTTTGCTTGTTTTGTAAGAAGAGATAAAAGTTGGAGAGTGTTGTGTTTTAAGTATATAATATGATCCCTAGGCTCATATATTGGAACACTTGGCCCCCTGCTGATAGTACTTTTGGGAAGGTGATGGAACTATCAGGAAACAGAGTATTGCTAGAGGACATTGGTGAGTAGTAACCTTGAGGTTATCCAGTAGCCCAGCCTGGCTTCCTGATCCTACCACTCTGTCCTTTGCTTACTGACTCAGGTGATATGGTACCAACCAGTTTGCTACCTGCTACCATACCATAAATTGTTGTTTCAAAATTAGAGGAGGGTTAATTTTGATTTCCATTAATCATTAAATTTATTTCTAAAAGGTAAAATTAGCATACTTCTTAAAATGTAAAATTATGAACTTCATACAAATATAAAATGAATTTATATCAAAGATTTTATTCATTTCATCAACTAAAAAGGTAACTATTAAAATCTGATGCCAATGAAAGAGTACCTAACAAGCTTGAAAATTAATGGACTATTTCAAAAAGTGTGTGAGAATATCCAGAGATATGGCCCCTCTTAGCAGCAGCAGCAACAACAACAACAACAACACACACACACACACACACACACACACACACACACACACACACACACATTCAAAACTGGCTACTGCTTGTACAATTTATAACCCCCATCCCATCCACTGGTCCAGCAATCCCACTGAGGAGGGCCTCCAGCGGAGTGGGGACAGGGAAGTGGGTACCATCATAAGACTTGCTCATGCAATGTATCTAATTATTAACAATAAATAAGTTAAAATAAAAAATGCTATAAAAAAGTAAAAAGAAATGTTAAGATAATGCCAATTGAGATAAAAAGTTACAGGCTCATTAACTGGGTATCCTGACCACTGGCATAAATTATTTGCAATACTACCAAACATTCTTCATGTATTCAAAAAAATCACTCAATTTAAGACATTAAATGATTAATAAAAAAGAAAAAAATGTAAAGGATGAAATACTTAGCTATTAGAATAGTTAACATCAGGGATTTAGGAGTTGTTTCACTGGGTAAATTGCTTGTGGGGGAGGAGTGAATCTGACATCAAACATCTCAATGTTTTTTGTCAATTCTTAATATTAAAAGGAAACATGATAAGATCCATTCTTTATGTATATTGAAGATTAGCCTAAATTCTGAAGTCCTATCTTCGCAATAGTTAAATCTGATGCAGATGATTATTTTGAATTGAATTGCATAAAATGCATAAAGTCATCATATCCATTTTGTTGAATTTAGTCACTCAATTGAAAAGTTGATTTTCAAAAGCAGGGGATTGGTTAATATGATAAACTGTTTTTTTGTAAAATAAAACCCATCCAATTTAAGTTAGACACAAAGAAAAGGTTTAACCTACTAATTATGAAACAGTATTGTGAACAAGTGTCTTCCCTCACATATTTACTATGACATAGCAACAGTTTTATGGCTGATTTTCATAACATTTCTGATAGAGATCCACTGGCTTTACCCATTTTGTAAAAACAAGGCTAAAGTTGTTCTACCGTCAGAGTTCCACATGGCCCCAGTGTGTGGTGGTTTATCCAGGTGTCCCCCATAAATTTATGTGCTCTGAATGCTTAAGCACCAACTGATGACAATTTTAGAGTTGGAACCTAGTTAGAGTAAAGGTGTGTTATTGGTGGTGGGCTGATGGGTGTTTTAGCCAGCTTCCCTAGCTGATGTTGGGCACACTGAACTAATGCTGTTTTCTACCTGATGTTACCAGGAGGTGATGTCCAGCCTCTGCTCATGCCATCATTTCCCCTTCTAACATGGAGCTTCCCCTGGAGTGTGCAAGCCAAAATTAACCATTTTCTCCACAAGCTACTTTTGTCTGTGTTCTTTCTGCAAGCAAGGAGAAAGCTGACTATAACAGGACATTAGGAAACTATATGAGTAATACTTGGCATGTGTATCCTTCAGATCCTCTTCAAAACTATTCACTTGCAATAGGTTTAGGGGATAATCAAGCAGCACAAGCAGCATAGGGTTAAGTTAATGACTGTGGTAGAAATTTGGGGTGAAAGCTTTGAAGTCAGGGTCTGGTGTTTTGCAGTTAACAAAGCACAGTGCAGAGTCTTCAGTGTATGAGCACAACATGGGTGATGAAGAGATGTGTGGAAGGCTCAGATATTCTTAAAGAATAATTCCTTGCAGTTTGGTGTCACTGATCAGAATTAAAAAAAGTAGATCATTGCAAACCAGGTGTCCAAGTATATGAGGGTTTGGTATGGATCGTTTGCTGTGGCAAATATGGTTTCTCCATTTGAAACTCTTTTATTTCCTCAAGGTATAATAATTAGAAAATATAACTAAGAAATAAATGAGTTATTTTCTTATCAGAAAAATATAAGAATGTTAATTCTTGCAGGATTTCTTCAAAAGTATGTTGAAAACTGTGGAATTGAAAATAATTTTTTGGCCATTTAATAAAAGGAATACTTCATTTTCAAAAATCACATCTAATTAAAAAAATATCATTAGAATGTTACTGATTTTACATTACTAAGGAGAAACAAAGTTTCTAAGATATTATGAAAGAATATAGTGAGATTTACTATTCTCTACAGCTAATATGCACTTTTAAAATATCAAAAATAGAAGTTATATGAGAATCTGTCAACATCCCCCCAAGGACACATACATACACACAATGCCAATATCTAGGAATTTCATGTCCATATTTACATTGTATACAGAAATATAATTTTAGGAAAAAAACTATTAACATTCTTTTTGCATATATTTCATTAAATATTATAAATTGAAGTATAATCCTTTATGAATGAAGCATTTAAAATGATTTCTTTATTCACAAAGAAGAAAACAAGAAACACTGAAAGGTGTTTACTTAGTTTGACCTTTCTCATCAACAGTAATATATGTGAAATTGTTTCAAGTTTACAGACAAGTTGAGTCTGAGTGTGAAGCATGGAAAGCCCTCAGATTCTACATATAAAGCAGTCTTCAGGATTGTTTTAACATTTTGTGTTACATTTTGTGAAACTCACAAAACTGTAGCCAGAGGAAATATTTCTATCTTCGTCATAATCATTTTTGCTACCCTGAATCAAAAAGGGTCTATAGTTGTATTTTTTAAATAAAATTGATTTTTATTTTGTAATATCAGTTACACATTATCTAAATTCTATGACTGTATCTTGAATGTTGTCATCATATTATGCCCTGCTGTGCATTCCTGTGTGTGTGTGTGTGTGTGTGTGTGTGTCACTACCCCAACATTATCATCAACATTAATAGAAGAAAAATGACCCCGAGTTTTCACAAACACGGCTGTGATGAAAGCAGCTACTTCTTTAATGGTGTGTTCAGAGGAGCAGCAAGGAAAGTGGTGTTGCAAGACATTCCGATCTATTTGTTCAATAAAATATGTTGTGAATAGAATATTGGCATCATATCATTGAAAATAAGATACTTATTTGTTTGAGTCATGTAGTGTTCTGTCTAGGGATTTTCCCTTAGATAGCTTTATGTCACTGTAACAAATAGGTTATCTGATGTATTTTGGGCTTACAACTTTGGAATTTCTAGTTCATGGCCATACTGTTCCTGGTGAGGAACTACATCAAGATGAGAGAACATGACTCAAGTCATGGTCAGGAAGCAGAAGAGAGTGAGGAAGAGGCCAGGGTCTCACCATTGCCTTGAGGACACAGTTCATATATACTAAGGAAGGACCTCCCACCATGGCTGTCTTTGAAAGTTTTCCAGCACAACCCAGTAGAGCCTCCCTGGGGTCCAGGTTTTGAGCACTTTTTAGTGGACAGTCAAGATCAAAACTACAGCAAAAGGTTTTCAAGTTATAGAATTCAAATTTCCAAGCTAATATATGCTAAAGGGTAGTAATAAAAATGAAATCAGCTAACAATCTTCATTCACCCAAAAGGAGAACACTGTTGAGAAGTTCAAGGGACTTAATAACTTATGGGCAGACACTTGGTAAATTTATGTGCTACATACTGCAGTTAGAATAATAACCAGAGTTTTAAAATGTTTAATAATTACAAGAAACACTCAGATCTGGAAAAGTACTTATTATGATACTAAATTTAAAGTCAAAAATCTAAAATCACAAAGTGGTTTCTATAATGTACATATAAGAATGAAACTGAAATAAATAAATTTTCTATGATTGTTCCCTTCAATGTGTGATTGTATGACAATGTAATCCTGTCGCTGGAATTTGCTGTCTCCTACTGTGACATGGGTTAAGTTCTGAGAAGTGAAAAATACAATACAGAATAGGATAAACCAGCTTCCTTAAGAGGAAAATGTTCATGGATTAGCAGCATCAATTAAGAAATAATTTACAACTGATTGTGATGGTGCACTCCTGCAACACCAGCAATCCTTGGGAGATGAACTCTGGAGGATGAGAAACTGAAGGTTGTCCTTACCTATGTAGGGCAATGATAGCCAGAGATAATGACACCTGTTAAAAAAAAGAAAGAAAGAAAGAAAGAAAGAAAGAAAGAAAGAAAGAAAGAAAGAAAGAAAGAAAGAAAGAAAGAAAGAAAGAAAGAAAGAAAGAAAGAAATCTGTGCCTGTGAGTCTGCAGAAGCCCTGTAGAAATTAGGTCCAGAGTGGGAAAAAAATAATGCCTTTCTGGTTTAGCTTTTTCTCTTTAATTTTGAATGTGGAGTTGAGAGAAGGTCTCATACTAGTCCAGGTTGCCCCCAAACCTGTGGCAGTCCTCCTGCCTTGGGATTAGAGTTAAAGGTATGAGCAACTGCTCCTCACTCCAAAAAGCTACAATTTGATTCTTGCTCTGATCTTCTATAAGTTACATATATTTTCATATGATCTTTGGAAAGTTGAAAAAAACATAGTAACAATGTGGTTCATGACTCATTATTCACTAGTAATGTTTGCCAGCTGGAAAGAACATCATTCGTTATATGGTATCATCTCACATAAACTTCAAGAAATTCTCTTGTGAGGAAGATAGTGTTACATTCACAGAATTCTTTGGTAAACTATGTCAAAGACAATTTAAGACTTGTTTTTCATATTTATGCAGAACACGCATTACCATGAACTTTAAAGACTAATATAAACTTCTTTACATGTTGAATTTGATTTTCGAGTGTTTTGTTGAGAATTTCTTTGTGTATGTTCATCAGAGAAATTGGTTTGTGGTTTGGTTATGGAACCTGATAATTAGATAGAAACCCATGAAAGGAAGGGTTACTGAGTCAGAGTGGATAGGAAAGGACTCTGGTAACATAAATATGCAAGGAGACTATGGCTACGAGTTATGAGGGAGATGCACAGTAGAACGACAGTGTGAGAAGGAAGGAAAATCATGTTTGAGAAAAGCTTTTCTGAAATCTAAGTCTTTATATGTTAATGAAATAAAGTAGAAAAAAAGTGAAGAAAAATAATACTTGGTTTTATTTTTATTTTATCTTATTTCTGTTTATATTGTGATGGTGTAATTTTAAAATTGTTTTCAAATATATATTTATCATCCATAATGAGTGACATTATTTAGTGGGTAAATAATGAGTTGTTATCCCCAATCCCCCAATTCCCCCCCTCCCCATTCCCGATCAGTTGGATATCCTCCTCCGTGGGCTGTCTGTATTAGTCCTTGTGGAAGGGGATCCTGGATAGCCTAGTACTCAGCCTGGTCTTCTTGGCCCAAGTGTGTTGTTACTGATGGGTGCCATGTCTCTGGATAGTCTTCCCCACCACGGCTCTCACAATCTTTCTGCCCCCTCTTCTGCTCAGTTCCCTGAGTCGTGGTGGGTGAGTATTAAGGCTGCTTTAATGTTGTGAGCTTAGGGGTCTTTGTGTCGAAAATCCTTGGTTTCTGTCCATTGGCCTATCCTGTGTTGATTGAATGGCTGTGGTTATAGATCCCTTGTTCATCTGTCATTGTCTGCTGGGTTCCCTATGGATCCTCCACGAGATGACTGTGGTGGCTCCTCTCTTGCCAGGAAATTTTTATGTTGCATTTTTGATGGAATTCTCACAGGATCTGAACTGAAAGGAAGCATCTGTGATTCAGTTCCACTTCATTCAAACTTTCAGGTTCAGAAAAGTCAAAAAAGTAAACAAGAAATGCTATAAGCTACATCACTCTGCTCATAAAAGTACAAAGCAATCTTTGTGTTAAAAAGCCATTTAGGAAAATAAAGTCAATATTGCGATTTAGATTAGCAATGAACAGATAATAGGAGTAAGGTACAAAAATAGTGAGATATTTGAAAATCAAAACAAATTCTTTTTAGCCAAAAACCAGTAAGATGAGTGAGTGAAACATACTATGTTAATGGTTACTAACTTAATTGTAAGTAATATATTATTAATTGATGGCCTAAAATATTTCATCAGTTTTCACTTAAAGGAATGCATACCCTGCACTTTCTAAAAAAAATACTGTGTAGAGTGTACAATTACTCTTTACTTGGACGTTCAAAAGTCACTTCTTTTTCGTCCCAAACCCACTCAGATATCAGTTGGTCCCTTTTCTGTTAAATAAATAAATAAATAAAGCCTCTCTCAACTTCTCTACAGGCTTCCTAAATGGCTTCTTTTAAATGGCTCCAACCACTTTTCACCAGCTCCCTATGTTTTCATGCCCATCTGGAAACATGTAGCACTCTACTACTTGATGCTTTGTCTCAAATCAAGTAGGTGGGATGCTATTTCTTGCATGTAATAATCCCATGTGCTTCCTTACAGTAAAAGCTCCAGTATTTACTGTGCTACATCAAGAGAAACAATCTCTCTCTCGCTTAATTCCCTGGCACTGCCTCCCTATTCATTCCTCAAGTACAGCCTCACTAGCCTTCACTCTTTAACCTTCTTTGTGTGTGTTCTCTTTTCTGATAATTACACAGTTCTTCTACTGTGGTCTTTTCCCATTTGAGAAAAAGATATTACAAAAGGACAAGAGTATTTTTAAGTGCTTATTCACTGATTTGCAGTCAGATCATAAACAAAGTAAGTAGTAGACATTGAGTTCCCAGCCCTTTTGAAAAATATACTAAATAACTTCAAAGTTTACTCATTTACTTTTGTACCAATAAGCCTATGCAGAGATAAGTAAAACTACAAACATTACACTAGATTTGTAGTTATATAAATTTTACCAACATTTTTTGTTAAACATTGTTTATAGGAGACTTAGTAATAAGATATTATGTTCCATTAAGTAAATTTTAAGAGATAAAGACAGTTACATTGTAAATGGTCTCAAACATTTTTTATTTTCTAATATAGTAATTAATCATGAGTGCAAATCACTACATATAAACATACACATATTGTGTAGTAAATATTGTTGTAATATCATTAGACTTACAAGTACTAATATAATTTTTTCATAAGCAAACCATCAGGTATTCAGTAGTTTTACAAACAATTTAACAGTGTGAAAATGTTGATGATAAAAATCAAGTGTGATCAAGAAAAAATGAAATTATTGAGGCATGAGCACATAAAAGCATATTAAGCAATTTGTTCTAATGTATAAAATATTTATTAAAATCTACTGCTTAATATTCTGATTATGCCTTTGTAGTATGTTTTATAAAACAATGTGCCTTATTACACCTAAAAAATTCAAGTCAGTGCTTTAGAATAATGAAATGATCAATGATCATAATAGATCACAACATGTAAACTATTTTATATATAGTCTATTTCAGGCCAGGTCATACTGATGAGAATATTAATTGACATAATATATTTATGGTAAATCAAGACATGGGTTTAACCTCTAGCCCTTTCTTCACCCATAATTAGAGTTCATCACAAATCCATGTGATAGTGTAGTGATTTGATCCAGGTGTCCCATAAACTTAATATGCTCTGAATTCTTGATCTCCAGCTGATGGCATCTTTGGAATTGGAACTTTGTTGGAGGTGTGATGTTGGTGGTTGGCTTATGGCAGTTATAGCCAGCTTCCCCTGGACAGTTTTTGGCCCACTTTCCTGCTGCTTTTAGCAGTGCTGTGGCAGAGGTGATATCCACCTTCTGATGATGCCATCATTTTCCCTTCCATGATGGTGATTCCCCATAATAAAAAAAATAATATTTTATTATTCCCAAAATAAACCCATTATTCTTCCAAAAGCTGCCTTTTGGTGAGTTCTTTGTTGCAGCAATGAGAAACCTGACTACAACACATAGGCATGGTAGCAAATTTCCAATTTTAGATCTCCAAGTGGAATCTGGGTGCTACATAGACTCCCATATATGAATGGTCTGCCATGAATAACTACTACAGGTAATGAAATGTGTGATGGTTAGGTTTTGTTGTCAACTTCAATCTTTTTAATTATCTTGGGTGGGTCTCTGAGGATGTTTACAGGAAGGCAGCCTTTCAGCAAGGGGCAAGATGTAAAGAAGCTCAAAGAAGCTAGAAGTGGTGAAGCTAAAAGTAGTGTGGGCAGTATAGAAAGGAAATTCCAGAGACTCAGGAAGCCATTAAGTCTGAGATAGTGTTACAAAACCCACCCTAAGGCTATATAAAGGAGAAGAAATTCTCTCCTTGGCCCTCCTGTCTGTTCCCTCTTCTGTGTGTACGGTGTTGGTGTTGGGTTTCTCTCTCTGCTCGGACCTGTGAAAGAGAGCCCGCCACTTTTGCTGTTATGGAACTTCCCCTCAATCTGTAGTTTCAATAAATACTTTCCTCCCATAAATTGTGCCTGCTTTGAAGAGTCATCCCAGCAGCATGTGGCTGACTGTGACAAAATGATTGTTTAATACATTAATTAGAAACTATACAGGGTTGTATTGATTAATTTTATTTATGAAATAGACTGGGCAGAGTTGTTTAGTCAAACAGTAGTATGATGTTTAGGTTTATTGTCAACTTGACCTTTTTTATAATCTTGGGTGGGTCTGTGAGGTTGTTTATAGGAAGGTAGCTCTCTCAGTATGGGGTAGGAGGTAAGGAAGCTCAGGGGACCTAGAAAAAAAAATCCTTTGCTGGGTACAGGAAGGAAATACCAGAGACTTGGGGAGTCAACAAGGCTAGGAAAGAGTGTAAGACCCCACCCAAAGGCTGTATAAAAGGTGTGTGTGTGTGTGTGTGTGTGTGTGTGTGTGTGTGTGTGTGTGTGATGTTGGTGATGGGTTTCTCTTTTTGCTTGGACCTATGAAAGGGAGCCAGCTAGTTTCTTTCACCATTATGGAACTTCCCCTTAATCTGTAGCTTCAATAAATCCTTTCCTCCCATAACTGACCTGATTTGGAGGTTCATCCCAGCAGTGTATGGCTATGACTACTAGTCTAAATGTTGATATTTTAGATGTGATGTACATTTAAATCAGTGAACTAAATAAATTAGATTAATTTAACCAAATACAACAGATTGTATATGTGATTTATCCCTTCAATTGATGTCCTTGAGAACTTTCTCTAGCAAGATTGCAACATTGAAGAAGCCCTGTGAGTTTCCACAGTGCATATTTCAGACTCAAGACTAACATATAAACCATTAACTCTTAACTACATCTCCACTGATAGGCCTGCCCCACAAATCACAAACTTGCATCCTCCACAGGTTATGAATCATTTCATAACTATCTCCCTCAATGCTCCCCTTCTCTCCTCTTCTCTTATATATTAATAGCTCAATGGCTTCTGTGGTTAGTTTGAAGGTATGTCCTCCATAGAATGACGTGTTTTCTTAAAGCTTATAACTTGGATCCCTAGCTGCTTGGCTAGAAGAGGCAGATTCTGGTGTCCAGCCCAAAGTGTTTGGGGACAGACCTGAATTCCAGCCCAAAGTTTGGCAGAGCTGTCTGAGCTCTGGCTCATGGGGTCTGTCCTGCTTGTTGCCAGTTCCTCCTTGTTTTCATGGGTTGTTTGGTTGTTTCTATCTGATTTGATGTATGGAAGCAGCTTCTCCTGCCTTTAAGAGAACTTTTCCTTAGATCTGTAAGCTTAAATAAACCCCTTCCTCCCATAAACTGTGTCTGGTTTGAATGATCACCGAGCAATGTGAAACTGTCTACAATAGCCTCCTTTCTTCTTTTTTTATTGTAAAGATAAAATACCATAGCTTACAAAGATTTGATTCCTGTGTTTATTCAACTGTATGTATCAATAGATTTCAGGAAATCCCTCTTAGGTTGGAAATATCACACATTGAGCATGCTTTAAATGATGTAATTTACTGAACTTCATAGTTTATCAGTATAGTACATTGAGATGGAAGGTCAGTGGTTTGCTCTCATGATTGATAATTGATTTAATGGTGCAACTTAGTGTTTCTTCAGTCATCAAAAGAGAGTATCATAGCAGATAAAAATGACTGTAAAATATCAGCTTTTAAATTTTTCAGTATAGTTTAAATGAATATGTTAGTTTTCTCAGAATGGATGAATTAAAACCACATTAAGTTGGGCTCTCCTAAATTCATACGTTGGAGGCTATATATGTAGACACTGCTTCTGTTTCTCTGACTGATGGATGTACCAAAAGCAATGAATGTGATAGTGGTACTCACTTCATTGCTTCTTTCCTCTCGTGATGTTTTATCTCTGGCTGTAAACTTGACAGGATGTAAAACAGCTATGGAAATAAATCTCACATCTATTAGGGCTTTTTTAGATTAGATTAGTTGAAGTTGAAAGACCCTGAAAACTGGTGGCATGATAAGACAGTGTGGGCTGGGTTCCTGGACTGTATAATATTGAGAAAGCAAGCTGAGTTTGCAGTATTTGTCACTGGGGTCTAGTTATTCACAGTGGGAATGACTGTGACCACCTCCTTTAGTTATGCCTTCCCTGCCTTGATGGAGTCTACTTTCTGGAACTATAACCTGAAAGCAACCTGTAACTAATTTTTATCAACTATTTTTTCCCCAGGAATGAGAGGTAACTGATATGTCACACTGTATTTAGTGCCACTCATATTCTGGGCTCATATCCTATCTTGGGCCCCCACCCAACACACTCAGAGCTGTGTCTTAATCTCCTGGGTAGCTGAAACTCTAATCAAGTGGAAAACTAATATTAACCATCACATCAGAGGACCCCTGAAATCAACACCTGCTGAAGAGAAGCAGGCTTTGTGTGAGAAAAAACTTTTAGCCTATTGGAATCCTGTCTGTAACCTTGAAAGACCTCTTCTCACAAGCAGTAAATGGCATCATCCTTGAAAGATGGTTTCGTCCTGAAGGTCTGTTTGAGTAGATCCTTATTAGTGGCCTTCCCACTCAGAAGAAGGCACAAGGTCTTCTTTTTAATCAAGACACCTCAGAAGAGAACTGAAAATTAAAGATGATGTAAGGCATCTTCAGAAGTTTGGGCAACAAAATCTTCACTTGTGGTGTGTGCTCTGTGCAGTAAGGAAACAGGTACTCTGGTGAGTGCTTGGTTACTTGTAAAGCGAAATTACCACCAGGGCTCTTGGAAGAAAGAAAGGTGAAGGGACAGTGAAAGAAAAAAATAAGTGTGACAGGACTTGACTGCTTTATTTGAGTGAAAACAAAGGTTGTTTGTGTGTGTGTGTGGGTGTGTGTGTGTGTGTGTTTAACTCTCTATTCTTGTCTCCCTTTCTATTTCTTGCCCAAATAATTGACTTCAGTAGGTAGCTGTAGCTGAAAAAATACATACACACACAAAAGACTTCATAGCTATTTCAGTGTTGGGGTTAAGCTAGAAAATTGGAAAACATGGGACACCAGTCTATTTTTGTATAATTTTCTGTATTCAGGCCTGGGGAATAAAATGACTGCCATCAGAAGAAGAGAAAAAAGAAAATGAATTCTCCCGGTTCAGAAAATAGTCAGTGGATCACTGTGAGGTCTATCTGAACAAGTACAGTATCCCCAGGAGACTGCTGTTGTCAGGATATGAAGTTTCTTCTATTCCCAGGCCCAGAGTTTCTGTCTTTTCTCTTATCTGCTGATCTACTGAAAATGGTCAAGAACAAAGAGTGTCTTTTGTATAAACTGAGCTTCAACCACCTGAGAACAATTTCCAGAGAGCAGGCATTATTTCCCTGAATTTCTCTCATGCTCTGTGTTAAAATTGTGGGGACAAGCATAAGGAGTTTTATAATAAAGAAATATTAGTGTTTTATAATGATAGCCTAAGAAGATAGGAGATATTTTTAATAATTAATTTATTTGCCTGTGTGTGTATTGGGCACCCAAGGTTCCCTTATAATGCAAATTCATGCTTTTCAGCTTTACATGGGTGGATGGGGAATTGGACCTGGACCAGCTGGCTTTGCAAACAAACAGCTTTAATTTTTGAGCCTTTTTTCTAGTCCTGAAATTATTATCTTTATAATTCATTATAGACAACACAAAATCTATTGAGGGTAGTAAAATGTCAATATAATTGTGAGGGAGGTCAAGTCATAAGTTTGGTACAAATTGAAAATGTGTCACATATTTTAGCAGATAAATTAGGGAAGATCTCAGCATGATGCACTGTTAGTTATTTCAAAGGGTATCTGGGACACTGGAATACTTACAAAGTGACAAAATGGATGGGTTAAACGCAAACTAACAGTATCATATCCAACAGGGAAACAAAATATCCAGGATTAATTGCACCCCTCAGGCGCAATTGTTTATATGTCCATCACACATATCTTTATGTCATTCATTAATCCTCTGAAGTCTTTTATCAATAGTAAAAACTGGGAGATAGAATATCTGTTTTTTGTTTGTTTGTTTGTTTTTACTTTACCGACTTTGAAAGTGAATGGGAAAAACAATTTGATTATCCATTTTTACTGACATTGTTTCAAAATATATCCACAGCAAAATTCCTTCCCAAATCAAATCATCCAAGAATGTGAGTTATACTTTATCTTTTTTCCCTCCTTAACATTTTGGTTTTCTTTTTGGACAAGATCTAGCTGTGTAGCACAGGCTAGCCTTGACCACAATATGTTATCCAAGCTGGCTTTGAACTCTCAATCTTCCTGTTAGGCCCTTCCTCTTAAATTCTAGGATTACAGGCCTGTGGCATCATACCTTGCTGAAAATAAATTTCACCTGTAGTAATATAGTAGAAGAAATCACTAATTTGGTCTTTTGTTGTTCATACATTTACTTAAATCTTGGTTACATATTAATTCTGTTTAAAATCAATGTAATCTAACCTAAAGTATATCTAAGCCCTTAAATATAAAGAATAGCATACTTTTGTTTGTATATTCCCAGAGTTGGATTTAGATAATCAGTTATTGTTTAACTATGTGTCCGAATACTGTAGATCCAGGAAAACAGACACATTAACTGGTTGTCATCAATAGAGAAAAATGGAGTGTAATAGGAAATTAAGAACAGACACATCACATCAAATAAAATGCCATGTGAAGGGAATTACAGCATAAAAAAAACCAAAAATAAAACCAATAACTCATATCCTTACATAACATTATTTATTAAAATTTATTATTGCAAACCTGGCTCTCTTCCCCAAAACAAATGATGTCATATTCTTTAAATATTAATTATATATTATCTTTAAATATACTTATCTAATTTTTTTGTCCATAATGAGTTACATTGTTTAGTGGGCCAACAATGAGTTGTTATCTGATTTTTGTCTTAAATATTTGAGCTGATAAATTGGTATCTATGATATCTATAGAAGGAATGTTCAAACAAAGTAGAACTAACCAGAAGGGAACCTTGAGAAGCACTTTATCCAACACAAGTATTCATGGTCATGTCAGCACATACAAATGCACACACAAACACAGACACTCACATCAGCATGTACACACACGTTGGGAGTGAAAAGTAAACGCCATAGCAAAAGATGCTAGACTCTCGCAAATATTAAGTCTGCAAATAGTCGTTTGTATAAATGTTTTCTTTTCCTTGTTTTCCCTAAGTGACAAAATAGTTCATGTTATATTAGGATTATTCCAAAAAGGCTATGGAGATGAGTAAAAATTTATAAATTTATCTAAACATTTATATTATGTAAAATATTAAAAGAAATGCATTTTTAATTGGCAAACAGCTTTACATAATATAGACTGGAACAAATTAAATCAGACCAAATGTAAAGTATATTTACATTATCTGACCACAAGAGTAATTTTCACAATTTTTTAATATCTTGTCTCAAAACTCATATCTGTAACTGAGAAAGGATTACTCTAAGGTAGTTTCTTTTGATTTTCAGTTTCCTATACATGATCTTTATATGTGCAAATTAATTTCTGTTTTTCTCTATATATGGCAGTATTTTTAGCATTTAATTACAATTTCCGTAATAAAAATAGCCTTGTGTATTTGTTATCACCTTTGGCTTTATAAAAGCCATGTAAATAAGGTTTCATTAATGTTCCTCATTCTACAAATAATGGAACCTACAAAGACTTGATAGCAATTTAAGGACTCAAAAGCAGCAAGTAGAAGAGAAAGCTTTTGAGTTATTTAAAAAACTAAATTCCAGCCCAGCTTTAGCATACTTGCCTGTAAACCCAGCACGTAAGGGGTGAAACTGAGAGAAATTCCAGGTCAGCTTTCTTGATTACATAGGGAGTTTGAGGCCAGCCTGGACTACATTAGACCCTGTCTCATAAAAGCAACCATTAAAGAAACAAACAGGCACACATACACACTCTCTCTCTCTCTCTCTCTCTCTCTCTCTCTCTATATATATATATATATATATATATATATATATATTTTATATATATATATATATAATGCATATAATATATAATATATATATATATACTTACAGATTTTTATTGTTTTTATATTAAAGTAAAATTCTTCATCTTTTTCTACCATAAGTGTGCCATATTCAAAGTATGGAATTTAAACATTTCATGTCCATACCTTCCTTGTTAATTGGCCAGTGTCCAATTATGATAACTACTCTTTCCCTTTGGAAATACCATCATACATATTCATTGTTCATGAGTGTAAAGTGCATTCACTTATTTACACTTCACTCTCTGTGGTTTGAAATTGAATGCCCACTTCTCCTTTGTGACTTTTCTCAACTCCTTTTCCTGCACAGCTTCTTCACAGATTGATGTTTGTTTGACATTTCTATTTTAGAACTTTCTATTGCTTAGCTATCTTTAACTCACATTAAGTAAACTCAAGCTGTTGTTTCCATAATATATTAAAATTTTATGTGTCAAAATTTTGACTTCTGTCTTAATATATGAGTCAATTATCATTCCTTATCTTTCTTGACCACTGAGACATATACAGCAGACTAGAATACATTCTTTCTGGAATACCTTCCCTCAGCATTCAGGAGTCCCTCAGTCATCTCTTCCTGTCCTCTAGAACTGAAGTAATAGACTTGTGTATGTCTACAAGACTGATCTAGCTAATCCAACATGCAGACTTTTCCATTTAAATATACAGTAGAAATGCCAACCTAAATTAATGATTATCTAACCCTTAGTATCTTCATACTATCAATGCCTATTTATTTCTGACTAAGTATACATTTGAATCTTATTTTAGACTGCATTTGCCTTTCAACCTCTTTTTCATCTCAATGACTAACTCTATCTCCAAACTATTTTATATTTTCTTCTTAACACTGAATTCTTTACATAGTCATTCTAGTCATCATTTTGTACTCAGATTATTACAATAAAGTCTTATCAACAATCTTACCAACACTTTAATAAAACTCCAACCCCTTTTCTACTGTTTATCTGGTAACATTCAGAATAGTGTTATTGTGATATGAATCATATTATGAATCTCATTGGGAAAAATTCTACATCGTTCATAAAAAGGAGAGTAAAGTCTTATGGTGGACTACAAAGATGTACATGGTTTTCTGTTTTCTGTGAAATCATCATCTGTGCAAGATCAATTCTTTGTTTTTATCATGGAGATTTTGAACATAGAGTTTGCTTTGACTATATTATATTTAGTCCAGAATTCTTTATTTTCATCCAAGCATTTTCAAGGTTCTGGTCAAATACCTGCTAGATATTGCCGGAAGACACAACCCGAAGAAAACTTGAAAAACTCATTTCCGAAATTATTCTTCTTTTATATTCTGAAACTTCATTATTCATTATAAAATTTAATTCTACAACTAATTGACATATGATTGTGTGTCTCTGTGTGTGTTCATATAAATTCTTGGCCGGTGTTGTAGTTAGCCTCTTGTTTCTGGGCAAAAATACTCAATGAGGAAAATGAGTTTATTTTGGCTTAGAAGGACAAGTCTCATAGTGGCATGGAAAGCCTGGCATGAGCAGAGTCTGGACATCATTCTCTGCCACTGAAGATGGCAAAGAGCAGCAAGAGGTCCAGCTGAGCTCTGGCAAGAAGGAGGTGGCTACAACATCCCTAAGCTCACTCCTAGCAGCACACCTCCTCAATAGAGTTCCACCTCCCAAATTGTCACCAGATTGGTAACAAACATTTGAAACACAGGAGTTTATGGGGGAGGAGGCATCTGATCCCATCAACTGATATAGGAATCTAGGCACGTCTTGGAGAGCGTTGGAGACTTATCCCTTCCCTTGCGTGGATCATAACACGGGAGCTAGGGTCCTAGAGGGTATGCAAGCTTGCACTGAGTCGGGGGTGTCTAGGATTTTGTCTTTTGAATTTTGACAAAATTCACAGACCAGAGGATAACAATTAGGAAGATTTTATTATAGGAAGAGTTTAACAAAAGGGAAAAAAATGCAGAGATCCTGCCCAGCTAAGCATTTTTAAGTTTTTCTATGTAGATTAATATATGCAGTTCCTAAACCTGTAAGTAACATTTAAGACCTAAATGGGGAATCCATCTGAATATTGCAAAAAGTGGGCTTAATATTGTTGTTACTACCACTTTGAATGTTGTAGCAAAATTTTCAAAAACAATATTTAACAAATTTCATTAAACATGGAATTCATTTTAGTCACATTAAATTTAAATAGAAC
Organism: Zapus hudsonius; assembly: GCA_004024765.1. NCBI lineage: Eukaryota > Metazoa > Chordata > Mammalia > Rodentia > Dipodidae > Zapus > Zapus hudsonius. The sequence continues at coordinate 22,023 of PVHP010002603.1, forward strand.
ATGAACCACTCTTCTTTATTTACATGTTTCTAAATCCAGTTTCCTCAAATAATTTTGAATTTTAAGTGAATATCAAATGGAAGACCACTTAATTATAACACCAATAAAAACTGATAGAATTTAGAAATGAAAAATCAATGTTTTTACGTTGTCTTCCTTTTGTTGTGAACTACATTACTTTGGAGATAAACAGCTAGTTAAATATAAATATTGTCCCTATTTAGCAAAAATGTCATCTCAATTGTTTTTAAAATAAGTATGACCAGAGAACAGTGTGCTACTTTGTAAGTCCCCATAGACTCAGGTGCTTTATTGAAGCTTGGAGGTAGGGTTTCCAGGGGCTTGGCTGGAAGAGATGGCACTGGTGGGTGGAGGGGAAGAGAATCCTGGGGTCCAGTCCTCAGACAGTGATCCAGGCCAATGGTATGCAGAGCAGTCTGAATGCCTCGGACCCTGCTGTTTTCTGCCAGGTGGTGCTTGTTGCTTTTGGTGTTTGCTTGCTGCTGATGGTTTCTCTCTGTTTGGATGCACGGAAGCAGTTTCTTCTACTGCTGATGGAACTGCCCCTGCACCCCACCCCTCAGGATCTGTAATCTTGAAATACATCCTTTCCTTCCCTAACATCTGCCTGGTTTGAAAGTTCAATCCAGCAATATGAAACTGTCTGTCAACAAAAAATAGCATATGTTCATATGTTTAGAAGCTAAAACAAGCATAAGATCTACCAAAAAATTCTATAGATATGCGTCTTTCTCTCATCTTGTTTTGTAAAGAGTTTTAGAGCTTTCATTGATGCTCTAAAGGCTTGCTTCTTAATAAATCTTGTGGGGTTTTTATTGTTGTTATTGTTGCTTCCTAGATGAATAAAATGTATCTTGATTGTTATTTCTGTAAATGTATAATGAAAGAAACAAATAAAATTCTCTTCAACCTCTGTACATCACATACGTACTCATGCACAATAGCAATTCACTTTTCAATATCTCATTCAATATCTAATATTATTAGGTAAACTGTTGAACCTTGAAAGTTCACCATAGTTTGAAAAGTATAAGATTAAAAATAAGTAAACATGTGGACTGATTTTAATTATCCTAGATCATCAAATATACATGGTGTGCCTAACCAGACAGATGCTACTAAGAATGAATAATTATTTCATAATTTCTGTGTTAAATGAACAAATTTGAGACCTAAATTATGGGCATCATTGGTCCTTAGGAGCTACAAGTTTTCATATGATCATAACAAAAGCAAAATTTGATTGTTACCTCAATTTTGAATGTTGCAGAATAGGAACAAAATATTTTCAACAGGGGTCCTTCTTATTACACAATAAATTGGGTTCTATTTAATTACATTATTATTTTGAAAAATGACTTGGTTCCAAAGTACACATTAACTACTAGTGACTGCCAAAAACAAACCCACATGTTTGCCGATCTCAGAATTATAAATCACAGTTAAAAAGCTCAATAAACAAAACATATGAGAAATCAATGGAAATAAGTAAATGTCAAGTCACAGTGACTAAATGCAATAGAATTGCAAAGAGAATACTCAATCTGGAAGTTTCTTAAGTTAATTAATTGTTTTTTTTTGTTTTTAAATAAAAGCAACAACTTGAAACCCAGTTGCTAAGGAAGGTGATTAAAGTTTACTAAGTGCCTCAGGCAATGTGCTAAGGACTTTCTTTTTTTCTTTTGATCACTTAATGGGTTTACCATTAGCAGAGGTCAGTCCTCTCATTGACAGAATGGTTAACCTAGAATCTGGAAAAGTTAAGTCAGCTTTCCTTGACTTTTATTGGAGCTCTCTGTAAAGCTTGAGTCCTATAAAGTACAAAATCCCTTACCTGGGAGCTCCTTCTCAGACCAGATGTGAATGATCACACCCCCAGGAAAATGTGCTCCACATTTTCATATGGCATTGTGAGTGTTGACGTATGAAACCAAAATCATAGTGACCAAATTGTCTCTACAGGCTAACAATAACCAAACACTAACTAAACAATGTATGAAGAGGGATTCTGTTTCTTTCTTTACTTTATATCATGGAATATTTAATGTTTCTTTCTCAACTTTTTTCTTTTTTTCTTTTTTTTTTAGTTTTTCGAGGTAGGGTCTCGCTCTAGTCCAGGCTGACCTGGAATTCACTATGTAGTCTCAGGGTGGCCTTGAACTCATGACGATCCTCCTACCTCTGCCTCCTGGGTGCTGGGATTAAAGGCGTGCGCCACCATGCCCGGCTCCCTTTCTCAACTTTTTGGAAAGAGATTCATTAAGATTTTAAATGTTTAGTGACAAAACAAAAAGAAAATAGTTATGATGAAGGATTTGGGTTCCGTGTGATTAAATTCCATAAAGGTGCAGGAGGTCACAGTCCTATGGAACCCAACAGTTTGGGATTCTTATGTGACCAAGTTAACAATACATTGTTAACATGGACTTCAAGAAGAGTAGTTATGAATTATAAGGTTTATTTTATGTAGAATTAGGATCCAAAGGGAAGGCTACTTGAATGACTCAGACCAGAAGAGAATTCTCCTTTCTCAAGCTAGAAAGGAGGGGAGATGGACAGACACACTTACACACACTTACACACACGCATATCACATACACACATATTCACAGTGATACACACACACACACACACACACACACACACACACACACACACACACACACACACACACGGATGGACAGCAAAACGTGAGTGCCCATGCCAAAAGATCCCCTTCACCTTCACACTCACATAACATAGAAAACAGGATAGTAAAGGACTCAGGGCTAAAAAAGAGGTCACACATGTAGCAAAATAGGAAAGTACTTCAAAACAAGTCAGGAAAGTGCCCGGAGGGGAAGAAATATTCAACTTTTCAGCCTTCAACCCCAGACTCCCTTCCCCTGGCTGCTGGCAATAAGGAGAGAGACTTACACATTGTGCTCAGACCCATCCAAGGAGGAAGGAGAGCAAGAAGAGAGAGTTACACATGTGATTATGCTCCTTTATATGGATCCAACATTCAATTAGGAGGAGCCTCATCATCAGACTCAGGTGAGTAAGGGAGATTGGTTGGTTGGTTGGTTGGTTGGTTGAACTCAAGAGACTGCCTAAGAGAGGCATGTTACTAAGCAGATGAAGAAATGGAAAACAGCTGCCATTTAAAATTGTTGCTTTCAGACTCTTGGATGAGACTGAATCAGAGGCTGGTTCAAGTCCTGCCAGGGTGGATAAGATGACATCCATGTTCTCTTTGGGACCCAGTCCCTGACTGACTGCCTATTAAAATAACAAAAACAAAAACAAAACCCCACAACTATGTTGTTTCTGTTCCACCTTCTGTAAGTATAGCTTTATTTATGATGTACTAAATCCAGATTTGAAAAAACAGATGTAGTTCAAGGCTATTTCTTCAAATAAAATTCAAATAGTAATTAAGATATAAGTGTAATTGAATAATATCTAGTGTTGAGGTGTTGAGTAGTTATGCCTTTAAAAAGTCATATGGAAAATTATATATATATATATATATAATGTTATATGAAGCTTTATAATAGACATAAGAACAGGCATTAGGCCATCCATCATCAGTAAAAGTAATTTTCATATCATGAGCTTGAAGGATCAGAGATAGCAAATTAATGAAATTGAATATTCATTTAATTTTTTATTAGCTATTTTCAAACATGATCATAATGTAATTTGATCTTCATCTCTTCCAATTATGGTCTTTTGCCTCCGTCTTCCTTCCACCCTTTTTATACCCAACTACCCTGCCTTCTACTCTTCTGATGTTCTTTTTGCCTTCTTCCGTCATTGCTGTAGAAATATTGATAAGTTTAATATTGTGCATGTCTTTTGGAGGGTAGGCTACTGTTAGGTCATGAAGTTAATTTTGTATGTAAGTTCTTTCTGTATATTTGATTTGGTGATTAAAAAATACAAGTCTTTTAAGATAATATTTATATCAAAGTAATTGCTATTATATGGCACTGGGAAAATATATTTGGTATATTTTCCTTCCTTGTAGAAGCCATGATTTTTGTTCAAAAAACAATAAAATCCATTCTATTTTTAAAATTTTAATGTGTCCGATATCCATAACTGTCTTGACCCTTGGATATGCAAGTCTGCTGTGGTCCAGTTAGTCAGCAGAAATAAGAGATGCTCAGTCAGGAAGGTCTATGTGCCCTTATGTGGTCACAAATTCTACTCTATCCTTCATTCTCAGCCAGTATGAATTTCCCAACTCTTGTGAAAATCAAGACATATCTGTCCCAGTGCTTCCAATGTTCTGTGGGTAGCTATGAAGGATTGTGGAGATCCCCTCATCCTGTTGACCTAATCTGTATTAGCACCCCACATGCCTAAAATGGTGAAGGCAACTGCTGTACTGCTAATACAGACTTAATTCAAGGGAAGGAAAACATATTTCTCAATTGCTCATACATTTATTTTAATTTGAAAAAATGTACAGTTGTTTGCCTAGTTTGTGAGTCCTTATTTTTTTCTGAATGTAACTACTGCAATAAATTTAAAGATACAGGGGGTTATTTTTACCTTATATTAGAAACACTAAAGGAAAATGGAAGAAGGAAATATTGTATATATTTCCAAAATTAATTACATATATTTTAATGTTGGGAAACAGTGATTTTGCATAAGAAACTTGTTTATTTTTCTGGAGGAGAAAGCTGGTAGACAGATGGCTAGCTCTGATGTTCTCTTAAGCCTTTTGAAATTTAAAATTGATATTAAAGAAAACAATACAAAGAGTAACAGATTAAATTAATTCTTTATGTGTCTTTCCTGGCATTTGAAAGCAATAAATATCTAATAGCTGTGGAAATAAAGTTCATCTTGTCAAACATACTGTTCCTATATAAATTTAACCTTGTAATATAACTTATTCTTCTTGGGTATCACAACTATTTTTTTTCTTTTACCATTGTGTAGAATGTCTTCTCTACAAAGATGCAGTCACCCCCAGCAGTGTCTGTTCCTAGTTATTAGAGCAATTACCTACAAAACAAAAGCAGATAAACATGAGGAGAGTTCATAGGCCATTGTATTTCAAGAATAGTCTTTTTCATTGAAGTTGTTAACTATCATTACCTGTGACTCATGAATCATTTCTTTATTGTGAGCATGGATACCCATGCCTATCCCACATGTTCACAACTGAAAATGTGAACCCATGATGGCTGACTGCATATGATCCTTCAGAAGAATGAAAAAATATCATTTATTGATAATATTAGTTGATAAGTTATAAGAAAATATCATTTTTTATTTGAGAAATCCACCTAAATTCATGTTTCATTTCAATTTTTCTTCCTAGAAAGAATCATTACCTCTTTGTTAATGATTATCTGTTAATTTTATTTTTATTGATAATGAATACTGAAATGATATTTTGTTGTTCAATGATATGTATACCTTGTTTTAACTGGCATATAAATACTTGCCATTCCTGGAAAATTCTTTTAGATATAAAGGTACCAGGGAAGGAAATTTAATGAAAGGATCAATTCAAGATGTTTTTAAATGATTCTGTCGTATTGGGGGAGAGTTTCATATTTATTTAACATACATGCTTTATTTTTAATTAGCTAATAAATAGTATAAATCATTTATATTATATGAAAAGAGAAAACTGTGTAGCTCACAAATGTTACATAGGGATGACACTGTTCACTGAAGAAGTAAAGGTTTTTCTAATGTCTTAGTCCATGCAGGATGCTGTAGCACACTGTCATAGTCTTAGCCAAATATACAGACTAGTGTTATCCCCCAGGCTTCTAGAAATTGGGAAGTCCAATATCCACAAGCAGGCACAGGGGGAATCTGGAGCATATATGATTTCTGCTTCAGAGACATCTTTCTTCTACTATGCTATCACATAAAGCATGAGAGGGCTCGCTGGTCTTTTACACAAGGGCACTAACTCTGCTCCTATGGACACTACCCTCCTGACCTATTCACCTTCAAAATGACTTGGGTTTTCAAAGACATGAAAATTTCCACTTAAGAATCAAGGTACACATGTAGTGTATCACATCTAATTATATAGAAATTAGAGAAAGGCAATGCTCACAGGATTAAACCTTTCAAGAAAATATTGCCAAGTTTTAACTAGGATCAAGCCTGAAATTCACAAATAATCAAACACAGGTGTTTAGAGATTTCAAAATCATTTAGAGTTCATTGAAAACAACAAATGAAGAATAAAAAATATATAGAATTGCTGTTTGAACTCAGCTATTGGACCTAATTATTATTTCTAAAACTGGATCAACTCTAGCTTTTCTGCTAAATGTCATTCAGTATTTGATCATAGAAACATGTCTCTAGCTTCTGCTATTTCAAGGAGATTGACTTCGATTTTTATATCCTGAACCACTGGGAAAATAGGAAGTTTTTTTTTAAATGAGAAATTATCAAAAATGATGTCTTAAAACCGTGGGGGGAAAAAAAAAGAATTGTTTCCTCTAAGTTGGAGAAAATGTATGGTATTTCCCAAAGCTGCTCCAGCCTCAGAAAGATTAAAGAAGGTGGTGTGGCAATGGTAAAGGAGTTTCTCACAACCATTCTTCCTGTCTTGAAAATGGAAACTTTTTGAGCATTTCAGAATAGAAGGCATTTATTTTTCAAAAAGTCAGCAGTTCTTAGCAGACATCCACCTATGCATAGCCCGTAGGCTGCACCTCAATTATTGATGTGTTTACGAACTTGCTGATAGCAAACCTTTTCTACACCCAAGCTCCAGCACACAAACGCTCAACTGCCTTTTTCTTCACAAAGAAAGAAAGCCTTCTTAATTGTCCCTGATACCTGATCAATAGTCATTAAAAAAGAAAATAAAGAAAGAAAATTAATCCGCAGTATCTCGGTGCTTTGAACAACACAGCCTCATTTTTTATCCTAATTAAGGAATAAAACTGACTATATATTTAATTTCTTCATATAAACTTTAGAAAAAATGGTTGAAATGATATAATTATATATACTTAAATGAGGTGATAAGAGAACAAATAATAGATTGGTTGAATTGGGTTGTCCATGGCACTCTCAATGACTTAAAATACAAACAGAATCTCCATCAGAGTGAGATCAGTATAGGTTAAATGAGACAACATTGCTATTTTGGCTAGCTGCTATTGGGTGTAGCCTCTCTCTAGCTCTCTAGTGGTAGAAATTTCCCCTAGGAGCCTGAGTTCTTGGTCCCCATGGGATTTTGCCATGGATCCCAGAGGTTCAGTTAAGGGTTCCTTGTCACTAAGTGGATCTCATAGCCAATCAGTAAACCATTGATTATCCTCCTTGGATTTTTGCTACTATTGCATAGATGAGCATTTCTTGACTTGCTGGTCTCTTCCATACAGCCATGTGTTCAGCATTCTTCTGACAACTGTCTATATTATATATCAGTGGTCTCTGCTTTCTCCAAATATCATTGACAAATTTCCCCTGGCAGCTCATACAGCACCTTCCAGTGCTACACTTGCTACCGTCTGTGAGCTGGATAATCTGCAATCTTATGGGAAAAATGGAAAAGAAAGTTAGAGTTGGTCATGGTTATTTTGTGTGTGTGTGTATGTGTGTGTTATTTTTCATTAAGGATTCAAAACGTCTATCTAATTTGAATAAATCAAAGGTATTGAAAATTACCGAATTATAAATCACATTATCTCATAATATCACAAATGTTACTGTGGACAAAATAATATGGGAGATTCAGTTACCTACTATTGGACTGGTAAAGAAAATATAGAATTTAGGGAACCACATAATTTTTATAAAACAAATATTCTTGTTAAGGAATGCATGGAACCTCAAACACATGGATTTACATCAGTCCATAATTGGGTTCAAACAATACAGTATATATTTAATAAAAACTGAAAATGCAAGGCAACATTTGTTCTGGTCTATCCCTGGAATATTATTTTTAGAGCAGATTCTCTCTGCTCTCTTTATACTGTTCATTGTGAATGATTCAGCCTATATAATTCTAAGATCTATATCCTGAAATTCAATCTATTTCATATTGGTGCCAACTAGCTATTTATGCTCATTGGTGGGAATTGAGTTTAGGAAAAGATTAACTAGAAGGGTAATAATCTAACTACTGCTTTTGTGGTAAGCAATACAATATTCATTGATGGCCCTGGAGTCCAGTATATATGCCTCTAACAACTTCCTAATTGTTGTGTTCATTTTATTTTAAAATACTTAAATATTAAAAACTAATAAATTATTAATAAAAAACTTAAATAAATGAGCTTCAAAAAATTCGGACTAATTCTTTGATTAAATATAGTTTATTGGGGGAAAAAAACAACTGGAAAACAGATATCCTAACATTGACTCCTACCAAAACAATGAGGATTCTAATTGAAAATGCAAGTTTAAATGAGGTAGACATTCAATTCTAAACTTGTGTTTTCCTTGAAGTATCTGAACTTCAAGTCTAATATTTATTGAAAGTTCTACATTATTATTGTAATAAAGGTAAATTTAGTAACTTTATGAAAAATATGTAATAATCTGTACATCTTGAGGCATTTACATGTGAAAGACTATGTAAAAGAAAATGAATTAACATAACCGAGCTGTTTTACATGAATTTAAAGAAATAATTGTCCATATTGAGACAAAAAGACAGTGTAAAATAGTTTTTGATGAATTATTTGAGATATTTGATAATTTAACTAGATAAAAATGGGATGTTGCATAAACTAGTTTAAACTCAATCAGAATTAGCCAGCAACTCAAGTAAGCATATCATGTCTACAATAAAAGGTAGGTGAAAAGATAGATATCTCCCACTTATTTAAGCAGAAACTTTAAACACAATAGTCAGACATTTGTTTAAAAAGACACAGAAAATAAAACCATATATTTTATTTCTTAAAAATAATGGTAACATATGTTGGATACTAAAGACTTTTTTAATATTTGAGAATATTTCATGAATGTTTAGTTTTGATTAATATTTAAATAATAAATAAGCTGTTTAAATATACATGTATGCATGCATAGATTTATGTGTCTGCATGCACATATACATAAAAATTTTACAAACTTAGAAGGATTAGATTTGGAACACTCTTAGAATAGCATAAAAGAGGGTATCAGTACCTCGAATTGCTCATTTTATTTTTCACAAGAATATTTATATTTATAAATATGTATTTGCCACCTGGGAAATACAATGACAAGATCATAAATTAAATACACTGGATACATATCCATGGTATTAGATTTTTAACTGTAATTGGAATTTTAACACAATGACACTTTTTAAAATACTATATACATATATAAATATATATATATATATATATATATATATATATATATATATATATATATATATATATATATATATATTCACTGGTTTATTGTTCTTATGTTTCATTTCTTTTCTAGATAATTGAGAAAATGAATCACAAGTAATCAGATAAATTATGTGAAATTATTTTAATCTCAATTTGGATATTTCATATAAAATTTCAGGTAATATTTAGAGATATGAGCTCTACTTAACTGTGTTCCTTCAGTCTTACTTTGAATATTTCCCACTATATAAAGCATATGGTAGTTAAAATAAATGGTATGTCATATATAATATTATTTGAAGAACACAAATAATACTAAGGTTAAACTTCAAATGTTTATTAAACCTCCTTACTCAAACTAGAAATCAAGTACTTTAATATTAGCTGGTTAAATGATTTTCTAATGGATGTATTTGGAATGGAGATATTCCTCAGTGGTTGAAAGCACTTCCTGGGAAAGAATGAAGTCCTGAGAAGGCCTAAGAGACCACTTGAGTTTAATTCCTATGAACATGCATACAGCTGGGCATGGCCATGTACAACTGTAAGCCTAGTCCTATGAGTAGGAAAGACTGGAAATGACCCTGCTCACAAAAAACAACAAGCTCTGAGATGAGTAAGAGACTTCTGCTCATGTTAGGACTGGTGGAAGAGCCAAGAAGGGGAAGTCCTATCATTTCACTCTGGCCACTGCAGACAGGTTCAACACGGGAACACACAGGGGAGTCAGAAGGGGCACATATACCTGCATGAGCACACACACACACACACACACACACACACACACACACACACACACACACACACACACCACATTGTGTGTATACAAGCAAAAGGAAAAAGATAGCATAATCATTCACATGTTAACGCCGACAATTAGTTTAATCAAAACTTTTACCAAACAATGGATGCATTGTTGATAAATCATCTAATATAATTTTAATATAAATTTCTACATAAAATGCACAAGTTTAATTTTTAGAAGTGAAAGGATAAGTTTTACCTTCCCATAATTAAAAAATATATTTAAATTCTAAAATAATTTTCATTTCTTCAAAATGTTAAACAAAGGATTAGAAAAAGCAAATACCATTTTACATATCTATTGAAATTAGTAAGTCTATAAAAGCTAATTTCTATTATAATAAAACAATGTTTTCCTAGAGTCAATTTTGTTCCTTTTTTCTTAGAATGACAAGTCAATTAGTCAGAAAGTAATAACCATTCTCATTAATGAATATGCCACAACCAATGTCATAAGATGTATTAACCTTTCAAATATGCAAATGCCATCCATGGAAAATGATTACCAAATAATGGCAAAATGTGAAACTTCATTGTCCTTTTTATTGACTTTAAAAAGCATCTCTTAGCTTCTATTAATTTTAAAAACAGCCTAGAATTTTCAGGAAAAATGTTAATTGAAATCCAGGTGTAAATTCTCTCCCGTTCAGAGATGGCTCAGCGGTTAAGGCACTCGCCTCCAGTGCCTAAGGCCCTGGGTTCAATTCCCCAGGACCCACGTAGGCCAGACCCACAAGGTGGTGGTCCTGGTACGCGCTCTCTCTCTCTCCCTCTCTCTCTGTCTCTCTCTCTCTGTATCTCTGCTTGAAAATGAATAAATAAAATATTAAAAAAAAATTCTCTCCCGTTCAAACTGAGTATTGACCTCTCCCTAAGACATTTTCCAAATATAAGATTATAATGGACCTTGCACATGAATAGAGATTTTTCTTTTGGTGTCCCCAGATCATGAGTTGTGCTGATTGATTATATACTCTTTTGAAATATGAAGTCAAAATAGTATTGTCAATTTGAATACAAATTCAAATTTAATCTTGCTCCCTCTCCCCCAAAAAAGTAGGGGCTTTTCTTGTTTAGAATGAAGAGAATTGTGACATTTATTCATCCACAGAAGCTGCTCTCTGCAATGAATGTACTTCAAATTGTATCCTCGCTAATACATTCATGTTAACCAAAAGCCCTGAAGAAGAAACACCCCACACCAATGAGGGATAAAGACGTTTCAGCTCAATGAGGGATAAAGACATTTCAGCTAGAGGAGAGTGGAAGATTTATTTTACACTAATGACCAGTATGGGTCTCCCCAAAAAGGCCAGCAAGGGTTTCCCCAAAAAGACACTGGCCCTGAGTTCTAAAGGGTTTTTATAGATGGTACAAGGCTGTATAGGTGACAGTAAGAATGCACGTTGACAAGTTAAAACACTAAGAAACAGAAGTATAACTAAAGATTTACATTGTGGTCCAGAAAGTAAAGATAGGGCCCCCCTAAACCATAAAGAAAACAGTGGCTGCAAACACTCAGCTTCCTCTCTTATTTTGCCCCAAAACTTGCTATATTCACAGACCTCAAACCACAATTGCTCCTTCATTCCAGTAATTTTCCAAATTTAACTAATATTTATTTATACACCTTCAACAGTGTTTTCTTACATTAGCAATATTCCCTTATAGTCCTCTACATAAACATGTATTAGGATTTGTTTTAAGTCTGTTTTTAACATTGTTTATAACATTTTTATGGTGAAGTCATGCTGTATTAAAATTATATTAAAAATCGTATTACAGCTGTGTGTGATGGTGAGTACCTTTAATCCCAGTACAACAAAGGCGAAGTTAAGAGGATTGCTCAGAGATCAAGGCCACCCTGAGACAACATAGTGAATTCCTCATCAGCCTGGGCTAGAGTGAGACCCTACCTCAAAAAACCAAAACACCAAAAATAAAAAAGTATTACTATTTTATCAATTTTTCAGATAGAAAGCATCTCTTTAATATTTGAGAAGCTAACAATTATCTTATCTAACAATTATCTTATACTAAGTTCTAAAAGCATTTCTTGGGACTACAAATAAGCAATATGTAACTGTCCTTGTTTCCCCTTCAACCCTAGGTTTTGCTTTTATGTGGAGGTTCATTATGAGTAGGGTTTAGTTGTGTTTAAAGAAACCCTAACTGTCTTACACACACATACCCACACCCAACCACCCACACCCACACACACATGCACGCGCACACCCCATCATATATATATTTAATTTGTCATAGAGATTTTCATATATTCTCTATTCTAATCAATTTACAAGAAAATAAAGCTTTGAAATTAAAACTATGTGATTAAAAATCATTTTCATACAGAGGAACTATGTTAGAAAAAAGTTCCAATTCTAAAGTTAGGCAGCCATTGCTATATTTGGTTTTCTTTGTGTTTTGGTTGTTGGGTTTCTCATATGAGCCTCCACCATTCTTTGCCATCTTCCTGTGAATTCTATTGTTAGTTGTAACTGAACTTCATCACTGTATGTGTAGTGGGAAACTGACACCAGGTGGTCCAAATAACTAGCTTTGACTCTTGTCTGTCTGTCTGTCTATCTATCTATCTATCTATCTATCTATCTATCTATCTATCTATCTATCTATTTTTCTATCTATCTACTATGAACTCTCTCTCTCTCTCTCTCTCTCTCTCTCTCTCTCTCTCTCTCTCTCTCTCTCTCTCTTTCTCTTTCTCTCTCCTTTCTTTGTTCCAGTCAGGGTCTCAGTGTAGAACTGACCTGAAGTTCACTCTGTAGCACAGGCTAGTCTCAAACTGATCTGAGCCCCCTGAGAGCTGGCATTAAAGTTGTGAGACAGAACATCTGGCTACATCTGTGATTTCTACAAGGACAATTATGACAGTTTTAATGTGCTAGTTTAAATAGAAAGCCCCATAGACTTGGGAGCTGTAATAAAATTTACGTTACTTAAATCCCCAGCACGCTGATCCATGCTTATGGGGTGTGTCACTGGGGGTGGTTCCTGGAGTCCAGCCCTAAAGTGTGTTTGGGGGCAGATCTTCAGCCCAGCGGAAATGAGCTAGCTTCTACTGTCATTGATGGTGTTCCCCTGGAATCTTTAATCTTGAAATAAACCTCTTTCCTCCCATAGTTGTGTCTGTTGGATGCTTGTCCCAACAAGGAGAAGCAGACTGCAAGAATAACCCTCATGTTATCTGAGTGTGAGTTATTTATCATATTTATCATGTTCATGGATGAGGTCAGGTAAATATGGCCATATCCAAGTAATCCTGCCATTAATGCAGTAGCTGGAAAAATTCAAGTATAGACTATGTGAATGATTGGCATTTGGATGAAATGATTTTCAAAGAGAGGGCAAAATTTAAAATTATAGGAAATTTATAGGTTATCTAAGAAAATATCACACCTGATTTGCAGAAATTGAAGTACAAACATTTTTTTTTCTTTTTTAATGCTGACTGTAAGTATGTTACTATTGAATTGCAACCCCATAGCTTTGATTAAGGGAATCATCCTAGTGAGCTAGACTTTAGAGAATTGATTGTTAAGTTACTGAAGGTAATTGTCAACTAGGTACATATATTCTCATTTAAATATATTTTTAAACTCTTGAATATTAGGCATTCTAGAAACATGAAGATTAGTTCAGATATTTGAATTCTGAATGAAATTCTATTGGAATGACTAAAAAGCTTAGTGTATATTTACACTCAATATATCAGGTTCAAATGTGAACTAGGATGTAAAAAAATCAGGTGAATAGGAATATTTATTTATTTTCACCAAATATTTCTCTTTGGTAAGCCTAGACCATGGTGCATAGACCATGGCTTTGGTAAGCCATGGTCTATGCACCATGGGCCCAAGAATAGGACAAAACCTCATAGTCAGTGAACATAGTACCTGTTCTGTTGAATAACTTATACCACCATTCCTTGTTGCTTCTCTTTTCTCAAGACTCTGGACTTGAAGGTATTTATAGGAATTAGTACCATGGTCATAATGGAGATCCTGATATAGGGGTTGTCTACATGCATTTATTCACATTGCACCACACCTAGAGAAGGTTGTGGAATAGAACAACTGAAAGACATCCATTGGAGCATTCCTGAGGCATCTGTTCCAAATAGTAATTGTGACACAGATAAAGCAGGTAAGTTCTCAGAGATGCTTAGTGAGAACATCTGGGTCACATGACTTGGTGAGCAATCTGGGCCATCTAACATATAGGCTAACAACAGAAAAGAATTCAGAATGACTGGTTTGCCTGCTGATGGTGAGCTTATCAAGGTTTGAGGAAAAATTACACCAGCAATGTCCCATTCCTTGCCCCCTAACAGCTCTCCCATTGTGCACTAAGCTTTGGTATATCATGATGTAGACAACATTTGGACTTGGGTTTAGTGAAGGTTGAAAAACTTGGGGACTGAATAAATTGATATGAATGATACAAGGCTGGGATCTCATATCTCTTGTTTCACTTCAAAACTTATCTGTCTACATCATGATTCTAATATTGATTCAGTACTTAGGTTAACCTGCTCTGTCTATGTGGTAACTGACTTCTGCAAATCTCTTGCTGGAAGCATGTACTGATGATCTTTTCTCTTATGGCTTGTCTACCACAGCAGGGAGGGCCACTTTTGCAAAATCATAGGATGCAGTTTTTAAACTTAAAAACAGGAACATTATTTCTTTTAATTTCATCTACTTTTATTTATCACTAGTTCTGGATGTGTGTGATGTGTGTGGTACTACTGTGTGTTCATGTGCAAAAGGAGTGTTCTGGGCTTTCTGCTCCATTACAGCATGTTCCTACTGGAATCTGTGGTCTCTTTGTGATCTTTGAGCTGAGTTTCTTTGTTTGTGTCTTGTTTGTTTGTATTCTTTGCAGTCAACAGTGATTATCTGGTTTATGTTCATTTTTGGAACAGGGGTTACAGACATGCCCAGCTATTTAAGTCGGTCCTGAAGCTTGACTTAAGCAGTCTCTTAGATCTCCTCAGACCCACAGGCTTGCATAGGAGATGCTCTTAACCACTTTGCCATCCTTGTAGATCTAAATTTTTGATACGATTATGACATTTTTAAAGACATAGACTTTTAGTTAATTTACCTGCCCATCACCTGTTCCCCATCCTCCCACCCTTACCTGTATCAACTCTTCTTCCTGCCTACCTGTGATGTACAGTGGAACATTTTCATAGCCCAGGTGGTGCCCTAGACAAAGGTACAATAGCTGTGGCTGAAGAAATCCTTTCCACTCTTCTCTCTCAAGCAAGCAATGCTGTGATAGTTTCATAGCTGACTCAGAAGGTTTTGGAAATTAATCTGAAGGCGTGTAATGCAAAGGTAATTTGATCTTGCATGCTTTAGCCTCTTGATTGCCTGTTCTCGGGAGCCCCTTTACTCTGGCTTCTTTGAACCACAATGACAGAGAAGTAACATGGATATACAACTTTATTTTTCTGGCTTTGGTTAAATGCATTTTAAACTAATCACTTTGCTAGGGAAAACTTTTGAGTCAAATAATATAAGAAAATCAAGGGCAAAACATAACTTCATAATTACATAATGGCATACATTTCCTGGGATATTTATTCAGTTTCACATATATTATGGCACAGCCAATTTAGCAGATAATTATTGATCAGCTAGTTATTGTTAATTTCAGGTATTACTACAGTGAATACTGAGTGATAGCTTAAGTAGAGCTTAAAGACCCATAAATCATCAGAATTATAATTCAGTATAGTTACCATAAAATAAATAATGTAATTCTAAAAGTAAAAAGAAAGAAACTAGATTTAAAACTATTTTCAGTTATTATTGGCAAGCAGAGAGAGATATAAAGAGACAGACAGACAGAGCGAGAATGGTTGTGCCAGGATTTTCAGCCATTGCAAATGATCTCCAGATGCATGTACCACTTTATGCATCGGACTTTGCCTGTGTTCTAGAGGGATCAAATCTGGGTCCTTAGGCTTTGTAGGCAAGCACCTTAATCACTGAGTTATCTCTCCAGCCCTGAAACTAGATTTTTTAAGTGTTCACAAAGGTAACAATAGTTCCCATATGATTTCACTTCTGATCTCTTGTTTCTTACCTAGTGTTATCATCTGCAAATGGTTGTGAGTTAATTCCTTTTTAGGCAATTACCCAATGAAGGTTTTTGCTTTGTTTTATTTTGTCTCCATGTGGGTACTGGGAAATCAAAACTGGGCCATCAGGTTTTGCAAGCAAGCACCTTTAACCAGACAGAATCTGTGAACATATGGGGAGCTTTAAGGACTTGTCTAGTGACAGCTTTAGAAACCATTCTCAGTTAAATAGACAAAATTACTCTCTTGGATTAAAGACACATCTCAATCATGAGTCCAATCACGTTTCAATCAAATGACGATCCATACAACAACCAGTAAAGTAATCAATGTGGACTCTAGAAACCTCTCCTACAGAGTCCACACAACTGTATTTTTAAAATTTAGTTTTGATGCAGGCCAGATAGTGCTTTAAGGTGCTTTCTTGTGAAACCTTCCTGTGCAAGTACAGTTGATCAGTATCCAGGTAAAGCCATATGCCCAAAGTGGCAGATGTCCTGGGAGTTTGTTTGTAGCCACAAGAGGCCTTGGTGTTTGACCATCTCTCAGTGTTAATAAATAAAAATATTTAAAATTTGGTTTGTGTGTATTTTTCCTAGAATTTAAAATGTATACTTATCCAAATAATGGTATGAAAATCATTTGACCCATTTTCCCCTTTTATTGAGTCTTGGAATACATTATTTGCTTCAAAGTCGGTGCTTTTGTCAAAGGAAAATATATCAAGTGTGTGGTTCTTGTGCACCAGCTTTCTTGTAGTTTGTTAATGTGCCTCCTTCAGTTAGCTTCATTTCCATTGATAGGAAATAGATATTTTCTGCCATTCACGAGAGCTGATATTATAATTATATGCCACAGATTGAGTATGAAATATAAACACCTTCAAGGGTAATGCAGTTTATCTCACTTATTTCAGATTACATCTTCAGACTATAAGGAGGAAGTTGCTGTGTAACTCCTCCCAGAATATTTAATGTCAAGAACTAACCAAGTATAAATACTAAGAAATATAATAAATCATCAATCCATTCTCTTTTGTATATTGTCACATAGTATGTTTTATGGATTTATTGCTAATGTATTGTCTTATCTCATGTTAATCAATGAATAACACTAGCTAGCTACCATAAATATGCAAATAAAACTGAACCTTTTCTTAGAAATGTGTCTCTCATAAGCCAGGTGTGGTGGCGCATGCCTTTAATCCCAGAACTTGGGAGGCAGAGGTAGGAGGATCACCGTGAGTTCAAGGCCACCCTGAGACTACAGAGTGAATTCCAGGTCAGCCTGAGCTAGAGTGAGACCCTACCTCGAAAAACCAAAAAAAAAAAAAAAAAAAAAAAAAAAAAGTGTCTCTCATATATGTAAGCTCTTTTGAAGTTTCTTCCTGTTTTATGTTATAAACACTTACAGAGAGTAAGCCTATCTCTTTAATTAATCCATTCCCCAGTGTCCAAGTTGCCCAAATGCATGGGATAATATATGTGTCTGTAATTCCTTCACAGCAGCATAAGTACCTGGAGCTCCCATTAGCTGTCTGTCTGCCTTTCTTACTCTTCTCTCAAATGAACAATAAAAAATTTATAAGAAAAAGAAACTAACACTAATATCTATGATTCATAGATAAAATAATAGGATACTAGAAGACAAAAATGCCTGGAGATATCACTGAGTGTCATCAGCCAACACCAAGAGATCCTGCTAAATCCAGAATGGTAACCAGCTTCAAGATGGTATCATGTGTAGCACTGGAAAGTGTTCCATGAGCTACCAGGGGAAACTGGTCAATGATATTTGGAAAAAGCAGAGACCATTGATATACATTATAGACAGTTGTCACAACAAAGCTGGACAAATATGGAAGAGAAGAGCAAGTAAAGAAGTGCTTACCTGTGCAATAGTGGTGCTAAACCTAGGAGGCTAATCAACAGCTTACTGATTGGCTAAGAAATCTGCTCAGTGACAAGGAACTCTTAACTAGTACTGGGATCCATGACAAAATCTTATGGGGGGCCAAGAACCTGGGCTCCAAGGGGAAATCCCCACTACCAGAGAGCTAAAAAGAGGCTACACCCATTAGGATCCAGCTAAAATAGCAATGTTGTACCATTTAACCTATATTGATCTCACTCTCCAATGGAGATACTGTTTGTATTTTTCAGAAGGCATTGAGAGAGCTGAAGACAACCCAATTCCACATATATATGTATATATATATATATATATATATATATATATATATATATATATATAATTTAAAAAAATCTGGCAGGAGATGAACCACTTCTGGCCTATCAGACAAGGCCCATATGAAACCTATGAGAAAGTGAGGAGACAAACAGGAGTCCAATCACCACAGCAAGTCAGATAACCCATGAAAAGTCAATGGAAACAGACACCAATGATACCAAAAAGCATATGTCCAGAGACACTTATGATCTCAATAATAAAGCTAACTTAAAACTCACCCACCATAAACTGAGAGGAAGAGGGAACAGAAAGCATGTAAGAGGTATTGTGGGGGAGAATATTCAGAGACATTGCTCCCTTCAGCAACAATGCACAAAGGGGGAAGAAAAAAAAAAGCTGGCTACCCTGGGTGCAGTTCATAACCCCCTAACCCATGGACAGATCCAGTGTGCACAGGAGGAAGGACCCCAGTGGGTAGAGGACAGAGAGGAGGGTAACGGGGACACCTTCACAAGATTTGCTCATACAATATACAAACTTATTCATAATAAAGAATTAAAAAAAAGTTGTTACCCAGAAACAAAACATGCTAATTAGGTCATATCCTTGATGATTATAACATAGTAGAGAAAAAGCCTGAGCTATGGGGCCTCTCTCTAGGTGAAAAGTGAGACACAGATATTAAAATAAAGCCACAAGTATCTGAGATAACAAGGTACTGGTTCAAAATGATTAGAAATTATAAAACTATATCAGACATTTTAATCTCACTGATTGTACGAATTGTGATAGTGTTAACAAAAATAAGACAGTCAGATAGTTAATTTGGTGTTCAGCCTGCTAGAAGATGATTCAAACCAGTTATTGGACTGGAGTTATTAAGTGGCAGAGTTCTGGTGTACCATTGTGAAGTCATGGGCTTAATTCCCAAAAGGAAAAGGAGACTGGATAGTTGAATTATTAGCACAAAATTGGGTAATGAAATCTTAAATTTTATTAGATTATTCAAGCTGGTGGGGAGTAGAAATGTACAGAAATCTGTCCACATCACCTACCATATGACTTCTTAGCTTAGATGGAAGGTGCCTTTTCTTTATTTTTTTTTGTCACTTTCATGGTTTCCTGTTTTTGCTGAAAGGAGTCATGACTGTGTCTCTAGATGGCTCAGTGAACAGAACAAAGAAACTGAGTGAAGGCAGAGAGGCATGATTTGCAGAGTGGGTGTGCACAAAGAACAGTCAAGAGAGATAAGTTCTTTTCAGTATGTTTAAAAGCTAGGCTAGAGCAACCAAATTTTGTAAAGTAAATTGAAAGGAAACACCCCCATAGAAGGCAAGGCATAAAGAATTATCATTGGGGAAGCCTTGTGCAGGTGCCAAGAAAATGATTCACCGGTGCTTATTAGTAATAAATGTCTTATAGCAAGGAGTGTCTGCCTCAATCCAGCTCATTTAAGACAGGGAGAGAATAAAGGGATTCATAATGACTCATACCTAGGTGAACCCATAAACAAGGTTGAATAGCATACTTAAACAATTTGGCTTTCTGATCCTGGAAGATATGATTTGTAAAAACTGTTTACATGCCGTGACTTATTTACAAATATCCTACTTAGGATGTTAGTAACTATACTGTATCAGTTAGTTGTCAAGGCACCCTTGATACATACTAGTAGGGGTCTCAGCATAGTACACCTATTAAAACAAGTCAGACTAGAAGGCAGTTATTTTCAACCATGTCCTGAGAAACGCTGAGTTACACTTATTGGGAGAATGTATTCTGTGTAACATGGACTATAAAAGGCTAGCATGAATGTTTGATAGTTTTTAGATATTCTATTTATTGAGAATTTATGAGTACTATTATAGTCAAACCATTTCTATATAATATTGTGCTTAATTTTTTTAATTTTTAAATTTATTTATTTGAAAGCAAAAAGAGACAAAGAGAGACAGAGAGACAGACAGAGATAGAGAGGGAGAGAATGGACGAGTCAGGTCCTCCAGCTGCTGGAAACTAACTCCAGATGCAGGCTGGACTTTGTGCATCTTGTTTTACATAGATACTAGGGACTCCAAGCTGGGTCCTTAGCTTTGCAGCCAAGCACTTTAACCCCTGATGCATTTCTCCAGCACCAATTTTCTATTAAATCTTAAGAGCAGGATGAAAAATGGATGTTCTCCTACACCTGATTTCCAGATTTTAAACAGGCCATAAAATATGTGAGATGCTCAAATTACAAGGAAAACAAGGGGAGGGCATAATTCTTCTAAATTGAACAGTTGTGTCAAACCCAAAATATTATCAAGGAATTATTGGATACATTTCCTCTCAGGTAAATACTCTACCTTTATAACTGAAAGTATTTTTCGCATGTGTATTTTCACATATGCATTCATTTTAAATATAATTTATTGAGTAATCCCTTCACCAGGATTAAAAATGAATAGCCAGGTTGGTATGTAATTATACTATAACTGACTTATATTCTATATAAGTCCTAGATTAATACTGTTAAAAGCCAGTAATCAATTATGTTAACAGACACAGTTTATTTATTTTCCTTTTTCATGTTAAAATGAGACAATAGATCAATGGTAGGTTCATTTTCAGGTGAAAAGATGAATACCATGACATGAAATTCAATAATAATCAGTATTATACATATCATAAATGCTCCACTTTATGCCCTTAATTTTAGTGCATATGTTTTCAAATTTTATTCTAAAGGATAATTATTTTTTTCTAATGAGTGAGAAACACAAAGAGGCAGACCATTTCTGGAGACTTTTTTCCCCAGTATTGTATATCTCACTAAAATTTACATTACTAATAAATATTCAGCATTAGTCATCTAAAGAATTCTACCTGCATTTTTTTTTTTTTTTTTTTTTTTGGTCACAATTAGAGTTCATGCTCTCTTCAAAAAATTGGGAGAAAAATACTTTGGGCGTAAACAGGTAAAAGTAAAAAAAAAAGGCAAATTCTAAAATATCAGGTTATCAAACCATCTTGGTCTGGGAATTTCATGGACACAGTACATGTGACTTCAGTGATGATGGTGAGAAAGTCCCTGGAGGACTTCTTAAGAAGAGGTTTAAGTTACAGGTCAGTCCTGCATAATAATAGTGAGTGATTCACAGGCTTTGTTACAGAAAATAGGTCGGTTCCCAAATTACCTGAGGATGTAATGGAGAACTCCACAGGACAGATGGGAATCCTGAAGAAGAAAAGAAGAGAAGAAAGAGCCTGCACATTTTCATGGATATTTTGGTGATACCTTTCATAATATGAATAGAGGCTCCTGGAGACAATGAGGAATTGAAGGAACAGAAAGTCTTTTCAGTTATTCAAAAGTAGCAAATTTCCAAGTTATTCTTTACAATCAAGTTGTAGCAGTGCTCTGAGAGGGCAGACTGGAACACTTAACACTGCAGCTCTGAGCAGTTTTCAAATGCACTTAGAGCACACATTTCTAAACTGTGGTGATTTACACAATAGATATTCGCTTTTCCCTCATTATATCAGCTTTATGTTTCAACTATAAAATCAACACAACTACATTCTCTGAATCTTGCCATACAACTTTACACTATAAAGTGAAAATATAATGATTTAGTGTTTCAGTGGCTATGTTATGAATGTTTGCATGCATCACTTTATACTGTAACGAGTATTGGAATGGCTTCTCTGAATTATATATAGAGCATACAATTTATTCAACAAATATTTACTAAGGCCCACTACAAAGTGGGCATGCGGCATAAAATTTTGAAATGAGATAGATTTTAAATATGAAATGATTAGTTCACTTCTTTGTGACTTCTACAAAAAGTGTTTGATACATTATAATATTTAATACTTTGCAGATATGTCATCTTCTATGAGATTTTAAGCCCATGTTTTTCATACGTGTGGAAGGATAGTCAGCACATAAAGTTCAATGGGGTTCTATCACATGGTGAATGATTCATCATGATTTTGCAGGATTATCTGGTTCTAAAAGAATATATTAAATTTCAGATTTATCTGCTTTGATAATTTCTGCTTAATATTTAACAATTATTTCAAAAAAGATGTTTCTCATGCTGCCTTTTAGTTTGATTTCTTGTCAGCCATGTCAGGGAGAATACTGAGAAGTGGTTTTACTGACTTTTATGTGCACTAAATATCCTAGTGGTTATTGAAAGTTAACTTTGCAGTTTTATTCTTTATTTTTTTAACATCTTTATTGTCAATAACTAGATACCATTGTATGAGAAACCTTGAAATCTTGTGCTGATACCTCCATTTTCCTCCTCTCTCTCCCCAACCTACTGGGGGCCCTCTTTGGTGGGCATTCTGGATCAGTCCTTAGGGAAAGGTGTTATTAAATATACAAGAGGTAGCCAGTTTTTCCCCTTCCTTTGTGTGTTGTTGCAGAGTGGGCAATGACTCTAGATAGTCTGCCCCAACATGGCTCTTACAATCTTTCGGCACCCCTCTTCCTCTCAATTCCCTGAGTCATGGCGGGTGAGTTTTAAGTCTGCTTTATTGTTGAGATCTTAAGTGTCTATGAATTTCTGCTGTGGATTATATTGGGTATCCTTGTTGTCTATCTCCATTGTACTATCATAGGTTGTCTGACTTGCTGTAGTGTTAGGTCTCTTGTTAATCTCACCACTTTCTCATATGTTTAATTTGGGCCCTATGCGATAGGCAAGGAGTGGTTCATGTCCTGTCAGGATGTTAGCCATCATCCAATGTCTGTTGGTGGAATTGGGTTGTCAGACATCATCCAATGTCTGTAAGGTTCCACATCTCTAGCTGCCTTCTGAAAAATACAAACAATCTCCATGGGAGAATGAGATCACATAGGTTAAATGAGAAAATCATTGGTAATTTGGCAAGATTCTAATGGGTGTAGCCTTTCTGTAGATCTCTGGTAGTGGGAATTTCCCACTGGAGCCCGGATTCTTGGTCCCCATAGGATTTTGCCATGGATTCCAGTTTCAGTTAAAGGTTCCTTGTCACTGAGAGGATCTCTTAGACAATCTTAAAGCCCTGATAATGATCCTGCACAGATGAGCTATTGCACAGATGAGCACTTCTTGACTAGCTGGTCTCTTCCATATAGCTGTGTGTTCAACATTCAATGACATCAGTCTGTATTGTATATCAGTCGCCTCTGCTTTTTGTAAATATCATTGACCAATTTCCCCTGGTGGCTCATGTAATGCCTTCCAGCTTTACACATGTTACCATCTGGGAGCTGTTTACCATTCTGGATCCAGCATGATCTCTCAGTGTTCTGTGATGATACTCTGTGGTATCTTCAGCAATAGGGTCTTACCTTGGGCCTGAGGCAGGTATTCAAGGTCTTCTACAAAAACCTGTCTTGTTTTACCAGGCAATGCCCACAGCTTTTTCAAGAGCTTACTGTATGAAAGTAAGGATTTTATGGTATTGATTCATTATTGGTTTAGCTTATTGTATAATTCCCCTCACCCTCCCATTCTCAATCGAATTCCTTCCATTCCCTTTGACAGTCTCTTAATTCACCTGTCAGGTTTGCTTAGAGTTTAACCTTAACCTGGTTAAGAAGGTATAACCTCGTATATGAGGGAAACTATGTGGTGTTTATCTCTCTTTTCTTGTGTGAGTTTGCGAAGTAAGATCTGCTCCAAGTCTGTTCAATTTTCTTTAAATATCATTATGTCATTTCCCTTTCATCTGAGTAGAATTCCATAGTGTACATATACCACAATGTAAATATCCATTCGTCCAGTGATGGACATTTGGGTTGATTCCAATTCTTAGCTACTATGAATTGAGCTGCTATATACATGGTTGAGCAGATGTGTTTGTACTGAGGCATGAAATTTTGAGGTTAGATGCCCAGGAGAGGGATAGCTAGGTCGATGGTAGCTCTATATCCATCCTGTTCAGGAGTCTCCACACTGCTTTCCATAGGTGTTGAATGGGTTTGCAATCCTACCAGCAGTGAATGAGGGTTCCTTTTTCTCCACAGCCTTGCAAACATCTATTGTTGGAGGATTTTTTTTAATGATTTCCATTCTGACTGTAGTAAGGTGAATTCTCATTGTTTTGAATTGCATTTGCCTGATGATTAAACATGCTGAACACTTTCTTAAATAAAAAAAATAATAAATAATATCAAACTGCCCTGTCACAAAATGAAATATTGATCTCATCAGAGAATTCACAGACGAGGAAACACAAATGGCCAATTGTCTACAATAAAACTTCTTTCACATTTGCCAAAGAAACCTCTAATTGACTTAGATTTTAGGAGTCCAGTGGCCTTGGTAGAAACTGCAATTAAAACAGTGCATAATTTGGGAGGCTGACAGAGTAAATCATAGACCTTCCCATCATGCTGGAGCTAAGGAAGAAAAGGTATTCTTCTGGGGAGGAAAGAAATACTCATATTTTATTTAAACTATTTTTTCTCACCTCTTTAGAATGCGATGTAAAAGGAGCAGGTTCCTGAATCTCCTGGTAGTTTCCAGGCACCTACTTAGTCATACTCTATACACAAACACTACAAGCCTCCTGTCAATCCAGGCTAACCTCACTGCCCTGTCAACTCATATCAACACATATCAAACCCCTTTATCATTCAAACTAGCTAAAATACATTTCATTTTCTGTAAGTGAAGCATGTTTGTGAACTTCATTTGATAAGACAAAACACCCTAATCAGGGTCATAGTCATATTTTTATAATAGTAAAGAGATGTCTTGTGTTATGTATCCATCAACACATCATTCTCGGGAAATTGTTTCTTGTACAAGAAATGAAGAGATAAATACTGAAACTGCTACACAATGGGTCCAATCTAAATATTGTCCATTGCATAATTCTTTCACTTGTCTGCATAAGGGCTTTAGGTAAACCATAATAACACAGTGCATGTTGTTAAGGTTTTCGGGATTTACATTCAACTTAATATGAGATAAAATCTTCAGTAAAATATACTTATTATTTTTTAATATTATGTGAGCTTTATGACTGGATTTCTACTAAATTAACAGACAAAATAAAATGGCAAATTTAATTCTGGTATGCTTGGTATATATGCTAAAGTAATCTTATTAGAAATTGCATCATTCACTAGTAACACATATAGTAACATTTGTATAAATTATATTAGAAATTAATATCATATATAATTCTAGTAATGTTTTAGGAATTATATCACAAATGAGTACTGCAACAACGCTTTATTATGTGTGCTTTCTCATTTAGCTCTGCCAGATCTTTTTCCTGGCCACAGCCAATAGAAATTGCTAACCCACTTACAACTCTGCTGCTGACATAATGCAATTTTCCAAATTAACAAAAAGAGATTTTGGCCTTGAATCAATGACATTTTAATTTTATTTTTAGAAAAGTAAGTCTCACAATAATATCTTTCATGCTCCAGAATTGCCAACTGAGTAATTAAAGAAATTATATTATATATTACCCTAATATACATGGAGCCTTTGTTTCAAATGCCTCTCTAAGCTGGTACCGGGGAAGAAGCAAAGAACTGTACTTTATAAAATCAAATCAGTATAAAGCAGATGTTTGGGGCTGGGCCTCACACAAACAGTTTTTACTGTAGCCATTGCTCCCTATGCTTTTTATGATGTCAAAACCAAATCACAATCATCACCTTAGTTTGTTTGAACATTGAGACTATGTTCATGCTAATTATCCGATACCTTACTCCTTCTTGGGTCCTTTGGGGGAAATTAAGTAGACTGAGCATGCCTAGGGAAATGTCTGACAGATGAAAGCATGTGAAAGAAAAGACTCCACTAATGTGCCAGTTAATCTTAGTTATTTGACATTTTTTTTCTGTTTGACAGTAACCAGTCCCCCTGGACACATTCCAGAAACTTAAACTGTCATGAAATATTTACCTTTTGACTTGCATTTCTTAAGTGGCTAATCCTACTGTCTGTTAATTCTATCAATAACATTCCCCTCATGCTTCTAAATTCAGTTTTTAACCTTTTCCACATGTTTTTTTTCCTATTGTTTGACATATGCTGAGGAACATTGCTTGTCTTCCCCCCCAGATTTATACTAGATAATTTTCTTTGGATTTGAGATAGTCCATGAATGATTTTCCAGTAAAATATTCTAATGTCAATGGTTTTCGACAAAGATCTTATTTAGACAAAAGGCTGAAATTTTAATGGCCATATTGTATTTAGTTGAGTAGTATATAGACTATGGTGGGAAATAATATACTATCTTTTATCATTCTCCTTCTTGGGATATTAATGATCTCACTTAAAACTCTCTTCTGTCAGAACTTCATCCAACAAAACAAGGAAAATCTTATCCTCTTCTTACTGCAGATATAGAAAAAGGACACTGATGATTTCTTTACAACATCCATCAAAGTGCATCTACGGTACTTTCTACAATTTCTAGTTTAGGGAAAAAATCAAGAACTTATTTTTATTGATCCTATTTGACATCTTTTTTATAAGCCAAGGATATCCTGTAAAGCGAAAGAAAAACCTCTGGATGATCATTTTGTAGAATTTGGCATGGATCACATATGAACTTTTGCTTAATATTAATAATATCTGAGTTGGGAATGTAGTTTTACAAAATTAATATTTCATAGTCGATCTAGAAAAAAAAAACATGTCAAAGCTTTAAAATGACCTAGTCTTAATTACATGAATGTGATGAGATAGTGTAAATGATTGATTTTTTAGACATTCATTTAGTTGAGCTGAAGCGAAATTTGAGTCCACAGCTAAGACAATTACTTGAACTGGTTTCCGTTTCTCAATGTATTTGAACAATTTCTCCATTATATGATTATTTTAAGGTACTGATAAGCCATTGTGACAGCACATTCTACAATGGGTACACATTTCATTTGTCCAACAGTATCCACTGTTATCACCCTTTATTCTATTAAATGCGTTGCATCAAAATTTCAGGGAAGGCATGATGTCCTCATCCCTCCATGGGGAACTACAGACAGTTCATGGTGGCTTGGGAAGTGGAGATATTGTCTGCATAACCCAAATACTTTGGTTATTAATACCCCACCATCCCTATGTTGGCAACTATAATTCAACTCTGTATCACCTCATCTACAAGAAAAATACTAAGAGAACACAAAGTCCAAGAAGGTCTAGTTGGGAAAAAGGGTATCAGTGGAAGGAGGATAGGAAGGGCTGGCCAAGAGAAGGTGATGAGAGAGAACCATGATCAAATTATATTATATACACATATACAGAGAGGACAGGAATTAACAAAAACAAGTTATATTTGAAAATATCAGAATGAGTGCTCCTTAAATCTTTATATGTTAACTAAGAAAAATAAAGAAAAAAACCTGAAAGCTGAGGTTATTAAAAATTAGAAGGCATATTGCCATTTGAAATAAAGTATACTTCAAAGTACAAAAGTCACTGTGTTGTAAATTGTGTCACATAAAAATCTATTTTTCAATTTGAAAATCATCAGAATATTATCCTTTGCCCTAAATACATTATTAAATAAAAATAGCATAGGGGCTGGAGTGACAGCTAAGGCACTTGCATGTAAAACCTAATGTCCTGGGTTCAATTTCAGAGTTCTTACATAAAGCCAGATGCACAAAGTGGCACATGCATCTGGAATTCACTTGTAGCCGCTGGAGGACCTGGAACACCCATTCTCTCTCTGACTCTGTCTGTCTCTGTCTCTCATTCTCTCTGCTAGGAAATAAATAATAAAATAAATTTTTTTAAATAGAATAAAATTTCTCCTGAACTTGAGAACTCAACTAATAAATTAAAAATTCAAATAATTTACAATACTATGCTCCGATTTGTGGATATTCTGAATTAGCATGAAATAAAACATCTATTTCTGAAATACTCTATGTAACCACTTCTCTGTTTAATATTTAATGGCATGGGTCATTAATATGAAATTACAAATTTACATACAAAGTACTAAAACATTTTTGAATAAAGGTAAATATACTCCTGCTGATTCAGACTGCCAAACCACAATTATACCATATGAATAAAAATCTATCCATATAAATGCATTTGTTTTATTTTAAAATCAGAGTAGTTAGAAGCTCTTATTAGACTGAAAGTTTTATCTCTATGAATATGCCAATGAGATAAATTCAGTGAATAGAAAAAGTTACCAGTTTAAGGTAACTGAACAAAAAGGTTTTAACCATCAATTCTCTTATCAAGAAAAGTATTTAACTCCTATCTCATAAATTAAAATGGAAGCTGAATGAAACATTACTTTCTAAATTGTACTCCCACTAATAATATTTAAGTTTGAATTAATATTAGTCTAACACATATATTCTTTCTGACTAGGCATTTCTGTACTTCTAATTTTAAATATGAGGTATTTTAATTTTCAAATACTAAAATTGAAAAAAACATATTCTTATAAATTCTTTAAAATATGCTTAAGAGGATCATGATATGTAGAAGGAATATATTATTCACCACCTCTTTAAAATGAAGCTGCCATGATTTATGACATCTGTGATTAATTTTTAAATAATCATGGCACTAAGTATATAAGAAACTTGAGAATTCATGATGTCAATTATTTGTAATGTATATATATATATATATATATATATATATATATATATATATATATATATATATTTGATGTGCAAAGGTTTCATTTAGGCATCTTCAAGTATAATGTTTTGGCATTGAATAACAGTATACTATGTGTCTTACATTAATCACTACTGTTTTGTATTTGTAATACAATTTCTTAGAGTAGTTACTTTCTTTTTAATTGTGTTAACCTACATAATAGATAATCTTCATGGCCAATTTACCTGGATTTTGCAGTATTTAGGACTTAGGAGCATAGTTCTAGGTTTTTCTAAGAGCACAATTTCAGAGGATTACCTGAGGGGGAAATACCCACTGCATTCCTGTGGCACCATCCCATGGATATAGTGCCCAAATAGAATAAAATAGGAAAGAGGGGACCTGGAGCTGAGTGTACCATTTCCTTCCCTCTGGTTCCTGGTCCTCCATGAAGAGAACAGCTATGCTTCAGCCTTAATTCCTGGGCATATCAGGTGGAAGCTTATGAAACTGTGAGCCAAAAGGCCTTCCTCCCTTCAGTGGTTTCTGTTAGGTGTTTTGGGATAGTGATGAGAAAAGTGAATAAGAACACAACCTGCAAGTATATTATTGTTAATTTGCTTGAAAAACATAAGCAATCTTAGAAACTACATGTATTACTTTTTCCTCAAAATTTTCAAAATAATCATAAAGAAAATAAATAAAAACTTGTATCAATAAGCCAATAAGATAAAAGTAAGTTTTAAGTTTTATACCGTCAAAGAATTTTTCAATATATATGCTTAAATGATTTGACCAATATAGTTTGAGTATGTGTGCCTAACATTTGGTAATCAAATTATTTGATTGACCTATGTATATACAAATTTTTTGAAGAAAAGTTTCTAATGGTAATAAAATGTCTTTTGATCTTTAATAATTTATGTTAAATTAAAATGTTTAAGGAAATCATCTTTTATTATTAGATTTCAGATGGAAGAAATATCAAAAGTGGTCTTTAAATTGTGTGAACTTATGTTTTATTTTTTACTT
The DNA here is from genome assembly GCA_004024765.1 of Zapus hudsonius. Classification (NCBI taxonomy): domain Eukaryota; kingdom Metazoa; phylum Chordata; class Mammalia; order Rodentia; family Dipodidae; genus Zapus; species Zapus hudsonius. The sequence continues at coordinate 52,100 of PVHP010002603.1, forward strand.
GACCTTTTCCATGTTAAAATGAAGCCATTTTAAAGAAAGACAAAAAATGTGAACAAATTGCAATATATCAATAAAATAAAACATCTCTTTATATATAATATATGAATTTTATATAAATGAATGACTTGATTTTACAAATGGGGAGAGTTAATAACTTTTATGCTGACTTTGAATTTATTTATTCATTTTCTCTTTATTGCCAAAAATTCGATACTTTGAATTAGTAAATATTGTGCTTATATTCCTCCCCCCCCAATCCCCTGGATATCCTCCTCAGTGGGCACACTGGATGGATCCATGTGGCAAGGGGTTATAGACAGCACAGGAGGCAACAAGGTTGCCCCCTTTATGAATTGTAGCTGAGGGGGGTAATGACTCTGGGTAATCTTCCCCACCATGGCTCTTACAGTCTTTCCGCCCCTCTTCCACTCAGTTCCCTGAGTCATGGGGGGGGGTGAGTTTTAAGTTTGTTTCATTGTTGTTTTTGTCTTAGGAGTCTCGGCTTCTACTTTAAGTTGTGCTGGAAGTATTTGGTGTCTGTCTCACTGACTTATCCTGGTTTGACTGATTGGCTCTGGTTTTAGGTCTCTTCCTTGCCCTACCACTGTCTCAAGTGTTTCACTAGGGGTCTACTTGATAGGCCTGGGGTGGTTCATCTCTTGCTGGAATATCAGCCTTCAGGCTTGCGATTTATCAGTGGAGTTGGAATGACCAGTGCTTTCTTACTGCCTTTTGAAAAATACAAACAGAATCTCCATCAGAGAGTGAGATCAGTATAGGTTAAATGAGACACACATTTCTAATTTGGCAGCATTCTATTGAGATTAGCCTCTTTGTAGTTCTCTGGTAATGGGAATTCCTTTTTGGAGCCCCAGTTTTTGGTTCCTGTAGGAATTTTCCTGAGTCCCAATTCCAGTTAAGGGTTCCTTGTCATTGAGTGGATTTCTGGCCAATTTAAAAGCTGTTGAATACCCCCCACTCCCAAGTCTTGGAGCCTCCATTGCACTGGTCATCATTTCCAGGTGGTCCTTTGATCTCTCACAGAAGGGTGTTCAGCCTTCTCATGGCAACAGCCTGTATTTTGTATCACTGGTCTCTGATATCTCTATATATTGTTGACCAATTTCCCCTGGCAGCCTATGTTGTGCCTTCCAGCACAAAAATTAATAACAAAAGAATCTATTATAAATGTCTTCCAAAGTTTGACTGCTGTTATTGGCTTTTCTTCCTCTACTTGCTGAAACCCTCATTCTTAACTGCATTACTGGAGTTAAACTTCCTCAACTTCATCTCTCTGTATTCTGATCACTAGTCACCAACTCTTCCATATTTTTATCATTCTCAAAGCACATTATTGGACTTTTCTTTCAATGTAAGTTTGCCTTTTCTTCAATGTCATATTGAAAACTACATGTATAATGTTCATGTTGTAGGAATTTATGTTTTCATTATACAATGATAAACTACATCTAATTTTATATGTTATAGTGTCAAGAAAAAGTATAGGTATTTTCTTATAGTAATTAAAGACAAGGTTTTTGTTGTTTTGAAAGTACTATTAAATTGTATTCCATATTGAAGGCATTAAAACAACATTCATCAAATTATGAATGAATAAGTAAATGAATAAATAATTAAAAGAATTTATTAATGGAGCTGGAGATTTAGTTCAGTTATAGCACAAGGCCCTTAATTTGGTTCCCAGCGCTGTGAGAAAAAATATATTAATCGATAAAAAATTTAATTATATGCTTTCCTTGAAATTGAACTAAGACATTTTACATCTTTACCTTCAAAAAAGTAGTCAAAGAATATGGCACAGAATTTCAAGGAAGGACAGGAATTTAAGGCAAGATTGACTACATAGCAGTTTATAAGCTAGACTGGGTGACAGAAGCCCAAATGCAAAATTAGTGTCAAATTGGAAAAGATAAAAATATAATTATATTTTATTAAGAAAATCAGAGCTGGAGAGTTGGGTCAATGTGATCTGTAAAGCACATATAAACTTTGGGTGAGCATGGGAACCCGCCTATAATTCTAGCACTTGGGAGTCAGAGACAGGGGATATCCATCCAAGCTTCTTTGAACACTGGGTGTAAGATGAGAGATCCTGTCTCAATAAATAAAAAATCAGAGCAATTGAGGTAGACATGACATCAGCCTGTGACATTCATGGGCACTCACATTTATAAACACCCATACAGAAATGTACACTAACCTATTGAAAAGAATGTGAAATCATATTTAACAGAAAAAATATAATCCATTGCTGATAGGATGACTTGATTTAGGAAAATATAACATCCCATTGATCAGTTTTTGGATTTTACAAAAAAATATGCCTGTGACTCGTGTCAACTTTACACATAATTTCCAGTGACATCTCTTCAAAAAAGTCTATTGATGTTTTTCTTAGACAATTAACTTCATTGCCAGTTAGAGAGTAAAATTGCTTATTTCTATCCCTCTATTTCTTTATATCTCAGAAATTGACGATACAGAGTTCTGAAAAATTCCACATTTTTCTCAATAAGTTCAAGTATCTATGCCTTTCTAGAAAAGGACTGAAAATAACAGAGACTTTTATAATCTTAAAATATTCTCCTCATTGTGTTTCCTGATGAAAGGACACTTTTTTTTTTTTTTGGCTCTAGTACATCAGAGATGCTTGCCATCAATTAAAACATGAAGTATCCCAGACTGAGGAAACACAAGCAATGACTAATTGGTTCCTTACTTTGTATTTACTTAGTTTGAAATAATGAAGCTATTGATTAAAGCATCCCTACTGCTCTGAAATTCCCATGCAATTATTTTCAAGCAGGAAATAAAATAGTTCCTTGCAGATGTAAATTTGCTTTATTATATACCTTCAAAACATCCCAAAGAGGTGAAAGGCAAACAAAATGATACATATAAATCTGATCGATACATAGGTAGGTGGATAGACAGACAGACAGACAGATAGATAGATGAAAGATGAGAGTTGAAAGAGAGACATAGACTATGTCATAGACCCATTTCTATTTTGAACATTGGAGATCAAAATATTCTGTTTTTGAAACAAATGTAACTCTACACCTATGCTTTCATTAACATTTATTAAAATAATTTTCTTCATTGAGTAATTGATTAGATGAAACATTGGGACATCTGGAAAAAACACTGGCTTGAAGCTCATCATGTTGTCCTATGCCACACAACAAGTCAGCATCGGGTAACTCTGAGACCGATGCCACACCACAGGCAATGAAGTCAATAGCCTGAAGTGTTACCATTTTACCATTTGAACTATTCATAAGGTATACAGATCTGACAACTTCAGTGCAATTTACCTAAAGTGATTGATGCATTAATAATATTCCAAATCTCTTTTAAGAAACAAATTGTGTTTTGTTTTAAAGAAACAAATGAAAGAGAAGCAGAGTTTTTTTTTTTTTTGTTGTTGTTGTTTTTTTAAACTGAGATTCTACCTTGGTCTGAAGATACAGCTCAGTGGACAAAGAGCTCCAACATAAGTACCTGAGTTCAGATACCCAGAACCCACCGAAAGCTGGATGCTATAATCCCCAGAAACTTGTGAGCCAATAGAATCTCATAGTAAAATAAGGTAGAAGGCAAGGATCCACAAACAAAATTATCCTGTCATCACACATGTGCCATTGCACACTTGTCCTTACACACACAATCACATACACATTCACACAAACACACACAAAATCATACACACTAAAAATTAAAATAAGGGCTGGAAAGATTGCTAAGTGGTTAAGGCCCTTATCTACAAAGCTTAATGACCAGGGTTTGATTGCCCAAATGGCCATGTAAAGTCAGATGTACAAAGTGGTGCGTGCATATGGAGTTCATTTGCAGTGGCTGGAAGCTCAGGCACACCCATTCTCAGTCTCTCTCCCTTGTAAATAAGTCAAGAAAATGTTTATAAAATTAAAGTTAAAAGCTCTCATGTTAACATAATTCATTGTGCTAATAAAATCATTGGCTACCCAATCAGAATACATTAGAAAATATTCAAATATACAAAATTAATGTAACAGTCATACATCTATAGAATTAAAAACCTGTAGGTCAAGAGGAAAACTACTTCAATGTAATAAGAATCTGACTTTGTTGAACTTGGTAAAAAGTTGCTGACCCCAGAAAATCAGACCATAATTCTGTCCTAAAACTTCACTGAAAACATGTATTTTGGATTTTATAGGTCTGAATCCCCTATTCAATTTAAAAAATATAAACTACTCTATAATTCCATTTTTCAGGCAAGCTTATATATAGCTCTGATAGTAAAGCGCTAAACAAGCACAATTTCCTGGAATCCAGAGTAGAGACTGGTCTGAGGAATTTCATTTTCTATGCATGATAAGAAAGACTAGAGTTTGGCAAATTTGACATGCTGAAATGACAAACATCATTGAGAGAAATAGTCAACAAGAATTTCTGTCATTCATGCAATGTGAGCAAGGAGGACTGGGTTAAAAGGCACAGCTTCATGTCACACTTGCCTCTTACACATATAGTGAATGGGTCCAGTTGTGCATTCTCAGGAGTTTCTTGTCTAGGTTTCACAGTTAACCTGACTTTTTCTTATCAATGAAATATTGGTGATTAGAATATATAAAACCAGTTTGTTTATTATTTTTCCCCTAAATAAGAAAGTAAGAAAACCTTGAAGTCCTGCTCTGTTAGATAATTGTTTATTTATACTGGAGTTAGAATCTTCCTTCGGTGATAGGTTGTAACAATTCTATTCAACAAAAGTATCTGAGAAGTTAGGAATGTGCCATCTGCACATAACCTAAAGCGAATGATGCCATTAGTAATATTCCAAATCTCTTTAGATACAAATTGTGAATTTTTAAAAGAAATAAATGAAAGAAAAGCAGTTTTTTTTAATCTCCAAAGGTGAACACTAGCCCTGAGTGAGAATATCACCTTCACAAGTCTTTGTTTTCTTGTTTAAAATGTTAGGCTAATATACATACCAAGCTCTCTAGATATGCTCTATTACATCTTTAGTGTTTTTGCACCCAAGCATTTAATGAAATATTTTGTTTACAGTCAAAAGGGCAATTAATTTGAGTATTGAAGACAAGGCACCTCCATTTTTAGAACTAATCTATACTGGCTAAGTAGAAAAAAAGCACTCACAATACACACAAACAAATCACTTTTGCTTAATAAAATTTTATTAATAAAAGCAAGTGTACTATAAGATTTGACTGACCAATGGCATGTAGTTTGCAAACCCTTGTACTACAAACTTTTTCTTGAAAATAATAGCACCTAGTGGTTTTACTGCTTCTGAACGTCACTAACAAACTTTCTTAAACACAAGAAAATTGATCTGTCAGAGCATATAAATATTTAATTGACTCCTTCCAAAAATAGCAACTTTTTTGCATTGGGTGTGTTTAGACATTCATGAATTTGGTCTCAATCCTTCAGTAGGGATTTTAAAACAGTGATATATTTCTTAAAATATTCATCAAATTTCTTAGCAAAAAAAGAAGAAGAATGATTCCATGAAATTTTGTGTGGCTACACAGAGGGTCTGGGGAAGAAATTATAATAATTTTTAATAATCATTCCAGTTGAAATTACTAAAATAGTTTTTAAAATGTTTAACTATATTTAGGGACCTTGTGGATCTCTTTGATCAACAGCTCTGTGTGGGAACAAGACAAGATTCTGTCAAAGCTCTTGAATTCTCACCCCAGGCCAAAGTTAAGATCCTATTGCTGAAGAAACCACAGAAAGTCATCTATCAACCTGAGAAACCCTTCGAGATCCAGAACGATAACCAGCCCCAGATGGTAGCAAGTGCAGTGCTGGAAGGTGCTACATAAGCGGCCAGGGGAAACTGGTCAATAATATCTGAAGAAAGCAGAGACCACTGATACACAATGAAGACTGTTGCCACAAGAAATCTGAACACACTCCTTCCTGGGAGAGATCTGCAGACCAAAAAGTGATCATTGGGCAATAGAGGCACCATAACCTGGGAGGGGGTAGTCAACAGCTTTCAAATTGGCCAAGAAACCCACTCTGAGTCAAGGAGCCCTTAACTGGAACTGAGAGTCATTTCAAAGTCCTATGGGAACTAAACTTGGGCCCCCAAGGAGAAACTCCTATTACTAGAAAACTACAGAGAAGCTAATACCAATAGAATCTCACCAAATTAGAAATACAGTATGCCCACGGAGGAGGATACCCAGCTGAGAAGACAGAGAGGAGGGAATTGAGGATACAGAGGCAGTCTTTGCTATACAATGTATCTAAAACATAAATTGTGTTTATGCCTAAAGCAGACCAAGTTTGTTGAGAGAATAAATTCATATTCGAGTGTGACCCCTTAAACTAAAGCCTGAGATCACTCAAATATAAAAAATAAAAATAAAAATATGTCAATTCTGGGAGCTAAGAAAAAATAAGATTAAAAAGTATGACTCAGAATAGACAATTAGATGTGGAAATAAAATTGGAAAGATTTAATCTTAAAATTTGTGTCACAAAAATAGCAACATAAGAATAATTTATTTTCTTTTTTTGGTTATTCAAGTGAGAAATAAATCACATTATATGCTATTAAATCCCTTTTGGAACAAAAAAAAAGATAAAAATAGGATGGCCCTTAGTAGCATGGGGGCAGGGAGGAGGGAAAAGGTGGTACCAACATATTCGTTTTATATACAAAGTTTCTACTTACTAAAAAAAAAATTAAATAGACTGAAAATATAACTCTAATATTGAGAGAAAACACAAAGACTGGGGTATTTGTACAATGTGTTTAAATGAAGCTTTGTACTGTGCTGATTTGTTTCAGACCTTAACTTACCTTAGCACTCCTCTGTCTATACCTCTCTCTTTTAGAAGCAATCAAGACCTGTTGAATAGGATGTTGTGCCTGCAATATTTACCAGAATATACCAGTGATGTATGCATGAAAATCAAGACTAATTGTAAAGCCCACACAAGTAATGACACTTAGGTAAACGTGGGAATGACATGATCTGAGGGATTTCCGAGGAGCTGGGAAGAGGGAAGCTGGTTAGCAGAGCCTCTAATGTTCTCAGGGCGTTACCTGTCTTTAAACAGACTGAATGGGTGTTCCCAGAATTCTTATGTTGAAATCTTCAAGTGATGGTATTCCGAGAAAGTTTTTTTTTTTTTTTTTTTTTTGAGTAATGACCATGAGTGAATGAAATAAGTGGATTTGTAAAGCTAGATCAGAGAGCCTCTTTTTCATTCCATGTGAATAGACATGGATTACAGAAGTCTGTTTACTTGGAGGGTCTTTATTCAACCAGGATGGCATCTGCAAAACTGTGACACATTTCTGTTGCCCACAAACTACTCACTCTAGGTGTTTTATTAGAAGTCAAAGCAAAATATGCACCCACTCACTCAGCAAGGAAAGTTCAGAGGAAGGTTTTCTAGAGCAATCAATTTGATATACACACACCCTGGCTTTATAGAAATGGGAGGGGAAGCCAGGAACACACTGGGTTACACAATCTGAAGCAGACAGCATTGGTCTTTATCCCAATAAATCTCAGCAGGACACTCCTGGGAGGCAAAGTCACTGTGATACAGATAGTGACAATTCTACACTGAGTGAAAGTCGGTGTTGAACTCACTAAAGAAAGTCATTCTCATAGGATTATGAGACAAATCTAAAGTGCAGATGAATACACTAGAC